>JBBYHO010279762.1:0-20959 GCA_038382025.1 Adansonia gregorii | reverse complement strand
GTAAAAAAATTGCTCTTGGTATCAATACAAAAAGCCTTGCATCGATACTTCAAGGTAAAAATGCCAAATTCGTGTCACCTCTTTACACCATGACATTAAAAAATGAATTCAACCATGTTTTTGGCACCAAAAATCATTCAAATTCATGCCAGGCCTCAGCATTGGACTTGTGATTGGATTAATTAAATTTTTGAGGCCCAAATAGCCATGACTAGGGACATTTTCATGACATAATTCAATTTGATAAAGGTAACTTTAGACTTTCTTATGGCTTAGTTGCATAAAGTGGACTTGATCCACTGTTTTTGCTGAGTAAGCCAATAAATTTGAATGGCAGCTGAGCACAGTACCTTGTTCATGTTTGAGGTACATGCACTAAAACCCCAAAATACCTTTATTTTTTACATTTTATCTTTACTATTCATATGGCCATATAACACAACATTCTCAGCAAACTTTAAGGGACTTACACACATTTTAGACATTCAGCCATTAAAAACCTTAAAAGCTTTCCATTTTTGTAGCTCACTATACATCTTCAAAGAAACAACTCCAGAACACCATTTTAAGCCATTTTTGGTTGCTTTTCTTCTTGCTAAGGCATAGCAAGTTAGAAAAAACTTCAAAGGCAACATGTTGGTTTCAAAGAACTTCATCTTTTGGGAGGAAAAGTTGCTAGAGCTCTTGTTGGTATATTTTCTCATCTTGTTTCATTATTTTGTTGCCATTTTTATGGTTTTCACCATGGTAATAACCTTTTTATACAATCATGACCTTTTATAGGTTCCATATATTTTTCTTGATCTTTTATCATGCATTCATGCCAAAAAATTTTTTTATGTTGTCATGAAATTTCTGGCCCATGTTTATATCATGAGAACATCTTCTTTTATGCTCATATTATGCTTTATGTCTCTATAAACTTATCTCAGTATGTCCGTGCATTTTTCTTGCCTAAGAATTCACATATTTATGCTATCATTAAATTTTCATCCTATATTCATGTCATGAAAGCATTCTCCTCCATGCTTATATCATGTTTTATGCCTCTATAAACAAATTTTAAAATGTTCATGCATTTTTCCCAACTAAAAATCATGTCTTTATGTTGTCATGTAATTTTTAGCATATGTTCAAGTCATTAAAATATTTTCTTTCATGTTGAAACCATGTTTAATGTCTTCATAAACATATTTTAATATCTTCATGTATCTTCTTGATCATTTCCTTGCATTTTATCATCTTTTTTCATAACAAAATGTCATCTTTGTTTGCTTAAACATGTTTTATGTTTATTTGCCATAAACATCATTTTAGTTCATCACATGCTTGTCAAAATGCTAGTTTGATGCTTGCCAAAACTTTAAAAAATCCCCCAAGTCAAGCTTATGTTAACCTTAATAAAATCAAGTTTTCTAAGGATTAACATGGATTTAAGGTTATTTGTTTTAGTTTTCCAATCTTTTAGAAAAATCAAGTTTTTCGTATTTGGATTTAATGTTTATTGAGGCCAAATGTTCTCTTTTCAAAAATAAAATCTTTTTTTGGTGTCCAAAATTGTTTGTGCCTTGGTTTTTTTGCCTAAAGTCTTCTAGCTTGTGACATAATCAATAGGCTATTTCATCATCCAATACTACTCCTAGATTATGTAAATGAGCTCATGAAGCTCTTGTTAGTCATTCTTTTCTATCCCAGACATTTGAATACCCATGGCCTAGGTTTATTTTTAGGAAACCTAAAAAAAACTGAAAAACTCTATTTTTGCCTTGAGAGCATTGTAGTTGCAACTTAAAAAATCATTGTTGAACCCTGAACTATTTTCATTATTTTTTTTTGATATTTCTCTTAAAGGAGATCAGATTATCTTTCTAATGGTATCTTGTTTGTCTTTAAATCAATTTAGATTAGCGAGTTATGATTTTTCAAACCAATGCTGTTTAGAGCCTCTAAAGTCAGTGACGTGTATTCTGTTTGGGCCATTTCAGCCGATGGATGATTTTTTTTTTTGCATTTTTAAAATATTTTCCCTTAGAAGTTTATAAAATCCTTATTTTAAGGTATCATTTGTGATTTAGTGATTTTGAATGAGTCTGAAATAATTTTTCAAATCTAGTTGCACCATTTTCTTTGCTTATGCTGTAGTGTCAAACTAATCCCAAATTCAAAGATTATTTCCACCCAAAAAATGATTTGCTCAGATTTTTAAAATATTTTTACATTAACCTTTATCAAGTTGTCTTTCCAGTGTTATCTCACGTAACCTCTAAAACCTTAGAATTTGCTCAAAATAAAATCGAAAAAAGGGATAGTGCAATGTTGTCCCTTATTTTCAATATTCAATTGATTTTTTTTTGAATTCCTACTTTGAGGCATTTGAATATCTCCAAGCAGTCTTGATTAACTCTCTAGAGTAAAAATATATGTTTCAATCCACATAAGCCTGGGTCAAGGCACAAATAATCTTATTTTTGTCACTTCTATTTTTATCAATTTCTCTTTTAATAAAAAATCACCTATTTTGTCAAGAATTGTAAAAAATGTCACCTTGTCAAGAAATTGTCAAACTTTTATCAATTCAAGTCCTTTAAGCTCATCTTTCTAAAATCATTAATGTTTTCATTTATAAGGATACTCCAACCTCGTTTTTTGAAAGGATGTTCTAAGTTCGTTTTTCAAAATTTGTAAAAAAAAGAAAATTAAATTTTCTCTTTTTTTAGGCCTCTCCAAACTTTTACAAAATTTAAACTCAGTTTTCATGCCTCAATTAATCAATGGATCCAAACGCATCTTAAAATTATCGGCTTTGTTATTTTTAGATAACCAGTGACAATTATGAGACATATTCCAACTACCTTTCCCATTCATTTTTGTTGTTTTGTGTGATTTGTTTTATATGATTACCTTATGTTATCGTTTTACTAACATATTTCCTTTGTAATGTTTACTTTGCATTCATCATTTCAAAATTACTTTTCAAAAATGATGAAGATAATGTTTTGTATCGGTATCTCTTTAATGCTTGACACAAAATATCCAATTTTCATAATTAAATATGGAGAAAATTTTAGTCAAGAATCCTTATGTTCTTAACTTTTCTGAGATGCATATGAGATTCAAATTTTTATCTAAAACCCAAATTTATTTTATATAAATTCATGCATTAAAAAGGGTTTATATTGAAATAATGACAAATCAAAACTGAAAAAACTAAAACCAAGTTAAAACATGGCTAGAAAGGTATCGATTTTGAGCCTCGTAGGGAGGTTCATACTTTCTTATGCATAACCAACTCTCAAATTGAGCCAATGAATCTCTAGACCATACAAACCATGGAATTGTTGCCTCGAGTTTCATAACTCGAAATGTTAGTTTCAATAGGCATTCAATCATGCTTAGCCTAAATGATTAATGGCAACTTTAAACATTGGCCATTTCATGGTGGCTAATCGAGATCGATTGAATGAGCGATTCATCCAAAGATCTTTTTCTCAAGTAACAAAAGAAAGAGTCCCAGTTTATAAAACACTTCCATGTCAATAATTTTTTCATTTTCCCATGAACCAATATATTTAGGACACGCGTGCATCTCGATCTGTGAGGATCTTTTTGAGTGGCAAATTATTGATAAAAGTCATGATAGCTTCACCTCCTACCATGCCCAACCAATGCCCATGCATGTAATAGTGAAAATACAGCTATGCGAATTGATGGAAAATATTTGAAATGTTTTTCATAAAAAAATTTAATTAATTTGGCCATGAGAAGGATTTTTCCCACCTATGGTCAAACCACTTATTTATAAATAGAGGTTTCAGTTCATTTTATTCTTTTTGAGGATTAAAAAAGAAAGCATTTTATTTGGTTTTCAAAATAAAAAAAATTATTTTGAAGTTTAAAACTTTTTTTTTTTTAGTTTTTCTATTCTACAAAGGCAATTTCCTTTTAATTTTGATTTCAATTTCTATTCATCTTCTCATATCATTCTTTTTCCATTTTGATTTTTAAGAGTTTCATCTCTTTTGGTTTCTTAAGGAATCTCATCATGTTAGGTGAAAGTTATGACCCATTTGGTGATTTCTACACCATTATCCTTGCTTGGTTTTCATGGAAATGTGTTTTTGAATTTTTAAGTGTTTCAATTGATTTTCATGCAAGTTGATTCTTTTATTGTTGGAATTCTTTTGACTATGTTTGCATGTTACCATTTTTGCATAATATCATGAAATTCATGCCTACATGTTCACACTTTATTAATGTTTTAATATATTGGTGATGATTTAAGCTTGGTGGTAACTAGGATATACTTTTCCTTGCCATACGTGTAAGAATTTTGAAAGGAAAACTTTTTTAAGGTTTCATGATGAAGTTTGAATATTAAGGGGGTTAAAGCAATTTTTCATTTGGATTTCAAGGTCAGTGAGAGGTATTTTGTAATACTAGGAAGTTAAGGAGCCTAGAAAATAATTTTCCTAAAATTTTCAAGGCTTTAAAAGGGAGTCTTCATGCTTGGGCCAAATGGAATGGGTGGTTTTGTAAGGTTTTTGACTTTTTAGGATCGTTTAGTAATTTTAGAAATTATAAAGACTTAATTGCAAAAAATATTGCCCAGGCTTTTATGCTTGGCTGAATACTCCATGATCCCTTAGGAATTTTTTTCATACATTTTAAATTTGAAAAAGTGCATTTCGTAAATTTTTAACCTTATAAGGGTTTTTTTTATAATTTTGAAAAGTCTAGCGACCTAATTAGAAAATTGAAAGAAATTGTTTCAAGGACAAAGGTGTTTCATAGAATGGTCTTAGTGTCCTTTAATGAATTTTCCATGTGTTTTTGATGAGTTTTGATTTTTTTTTTGCATTTTTAATCATTTAAGGACTAAATTGAAAACTTAGAAATGTTTAAAGTTGATTTAGTAAAAGCCTTGCATTTTAGGGCTATTAAAGTTATTTCAGTGTTAAATTACCCATATAGGATATTTAGGAGGCTTTGGGAACATTTTTAGCGTTTTTAGCTATTTTGGGTTCAATTTGTGATTTTTAAAGGTTATAGGGACTTGTCAATAATTTTTATTAGTTAGGTCATATTTACCATGTAGGTTACCCATTTAGGGTTGATTGTCATTTAATGTCATTATCGAGTTTTTTAGAGTTACTAGAATACTTTTATGTCAAAGGTATATTATAGGGAGCATTTTAGTAATTTACCTTAGAACTAAGTCCTTCAGGGTCACTAGGATGCTTTTATGTCAAAAGTATGCTTTATGGATAGGTTTGTCATTTAATGTCATTATGGAGTCCTTTGTGGTTATCGGGATACTTTCACGTTGTAGGTGTACTTAAAGGAGCATTTTATTAATTATACCTTAAAACTGAGTTCGTTAGGGTTATTGAGAGCTTTCATATCAAAGGTACATAAACATTTTGTTCTCCTTGACCATGTCCTAGTTTTTTAAGTCTAATTTTGTACATTCTGCCAAAATTAGGTCTTAGGTTGGGTCTTTTTTAATTTTTTAAAAAATAAAATTAGGATTTTAAAAATTGAAGTAAAATTCCTTAGTTAAAATAGTCTATAGATGTGCTTTTAATATATGAAAGTCACCTTATTGATTATTTTAAACGAACGTATACCCTCTTAAAAAAAGAGTAAAATCGAGATTTTTTGAATTTCATGAAAATAAAAACTTTCATATTCCCTTGGCACTCTAACAGGGTTCAAAAAATATTTTGATTTAGAAAATATTTAAAAACCCTATTTTCCTGAATGAAATAATAAATTTAGGTTAGGAAATTCTCTTTGAAATATGAGAATTATAATTAAACATGGATTTTGAAACCAAATAAAAATCAAGATTTAAGTTAAACATGTAATTAAAAGGTATTAATTTCCATGAGTCATGAAAGGGGTTGATCCTTACTTGTAATAGTAAGTAAGTCCCGAATATTTTCACATGATCTCTGGTATAAACCTTAAAGTTTGTTTTGAGGGTTTTGTAAGTCTCAAAATATGAACTCTTATATGTGACCAATCTCATCTAGCTAAAATAGACTGATGGTGACTCCAAGATAAATGATTCTTTTGTAATGACCATTTAGGGTTAAGTTGAGTGAACAATTCACTCTGGCTACTTGTTCCTCAATACGAATGAAAAGGAAAAAAATAAAGAAACAAGGGATTCACCTACCTTTTAAGTCTGACGAGTAAAAGATTCGCATCCCAACCACATTTAGATGATGGTACTAATGACAGCTTTGTTGTTTGCTCTTGACCTGGGCTTAAAAAGGATTATCCTTTAAAGTGATTCCTTGGGAGTGATAAAGAAAATTAACAGAGAAGAATAAGATTTCTTTCTAGTGTGCCTTATGCTTGATGAAGTAAAGGCTATTATTCTAAATTCTCCTACTATTGTGCTTAGCAAGCTCCACAATTAGCTAATTTGGTAGCTCACAGTTTGGCAAGGATAGGGCTTAGAGTAGAGAAAGATAAAGTTTGGTGTGGAAGAAACCCCTCTTGTAGTAGTCGAAGCTATAATGACAGACTGTATGCCTAGGTGGTTTTTTAATGGAAATCTACTTTATTATTCTTAAAAAAATTTCCTATCATCCAAGAAAAAAATCAAAATCAAAACCAAAATCAAAAGATCACAAAACTTAACAAAATACTAATATGGTGAATTTTTTTAAAAGATCTTCTAGCCTTTATATACTTGGTAAGGACCTCAATTTATATTAATGGATTGCCAATATTAATCGTAGATAACTCAAATTTTTAGTATAAAAAGTTGATTATGACTTTTTTTTTAATGATTTAAGGAAGAAACTATAATTGTATTTAACTTTTAAAAAATGGAAAATTCTTTTATGAAGTTCTAAATAATGGTATAAAAATTATATGAAATTAATTTGATCTTACATTCCTAATTTTAAAGTTTTCTAAAGATATATGATCATGAATGAAAATATTCTTTCAAATTTAAATTATTAAAATTAAATTGTCATTTATATATTCGCTTGATTCAATAAGTAGTAATTACTACTAAATGTAAAAGCAATTTTAATGCAATGAACATTTCATAAATATATGAAACAATTGTTCATATATGAAACAATTAAGATTTTGTTAATTGGTTAAAATTTCAATCAAAATTTTTTTGTACTTGAGAATATGTGAAAGAACCTAAAGAGGCTTTTAGAGCTTTAAGAGGCATTAAGCGTATGGCATGAAGTAGAATGGCGAGCACACATGTTTGAATGTATGTAAGAGCTTGAAAGGTTATAAGAACTTGAAGAGGTTGTTAGAGCTTGAAGAGGCTAAAAAGAGGCTTGCAGAGGCGTTAACTATGTGGCATAATGTTACATCGCAAGCAAATGTTCTTAAATGCTTGTAAGAGCCTCAAGAGGCTAGAGAGATGCCTAAAGAGGCTTTGAATGTATGATATGGTGTTGTATGCCAAGTAGACATGCTTGAACACTTGTAAGAGCCTAAAACGGCTGGAGAGAAACTTGAAAAGGTGTTAAACGTGTGACATGGTGTCAAGTGGCAAGATATGTGCGTGAACACTTATAAAAACCTACAAAAGTATTAGAGGCCAAAAATGTTGGAGAAAGGCTTGAAGAAGTGTTAAGCATGTGACACATGTCTTGTGGTGAGCAATGTGATAAACACATGTAAAATCCTTAAATAGTCATCAGAGCCTAAAGAGGTTAGAGAAAGGCCTGAAAAGGCATTCAGCATGTGAGACGATATCACGTGGTGAGTAGACATGCGTAAATGTTTGTAAGAGCTTGAAAATGCTAAATAGAGGGCTAAAGAGGCATTGAGCTTATGATTCGGTGTCACATGGTGAGCACTCATTGTCATTTTTCACAATACAAGTGCACTTGTCACAATAAGTAATATAGTGAAAAGCAGAGTATCATTTCTATGAAGAATTGTACTAAATTCACTAATTACTAAAATTAAAAAAATTATCCAAACACCAATTAAAATATTATAAACTTATAATAAACTAAAATTAACTATATAGCAAAGCGAAGAAAACAAATAGGGTTTAGAAAAGCCTAGGATTACAACCTTGCTCAACACTTCAATTAAATATGTTTTATTCTCTTAACTTAATTATTGACAATGAGTTGTTAACCTAGAGTTCCAATTTATTTATAGGTATCTGTTATTGAATTTCCACCATGCAAGTGCATGTATCGTAAACAAGTAATATAGAGATGAAGTAGAGTATTATTCACACGAGGAATCATATTAAATTTCGTTAAGTACTAATGTTAAAACAATTTAATCTTTTTCAAGAAACTAATTAAAAGATTGTAAAGAAAAATTAAAATTAAACTAAAACTAACTAAATTACCAAAGCAAATTAAATAGGTTTACCTAATCAATTAGAAAGGCCTAAGATTACAATTTCCCTCAACATTTTTTTAACCTGTTTTACTCTCTTAACTTGACTAATAATAATAAGTTGTGAACCTAGAGTTCTAATTTATTTATAAGTATCTTCTAGTGGTCTTATAAAAATATCTTTCTTAACCAATATACTATATTCCTATGTAAATTAAATTAAAAGAAACTCATTAAGCTTAGACTCTAATTCGATTACATATGGCTTGCTCATGTATTCCTATCTAATATGTAAATCAATTCATCCTAATAAATGAATAAGAAACATATGTCATTTAATGCAGGTCTAAACATAAAATTTCCTTTTCCTAGTTCATTAAGGTTACCAAATCAATCTAATTGGTGATCAACCTATCAGAAGCATTAAGAACAAGATTGAGCAAACAACTTAAATATCATTAAATCAAGAAAAGAGAATAAAATAATCCAAATCATATGTTAGTTCCATTATAACCCAGAAAATAAATTTAGTTCACATGGATTATATAGAACATAAAACACTGGAGTTTCACTATCATAAAAAGTACAATAAAGATAAAAAGATTAAGGGATAAATAGAAAACTAAGAATTATCAGGTCTCGATCTTCAAATTTTTAAATCTTTTTCCAATTGCATAATACCGATGGCTTCTTTCCTCTTCAAAAAATTAATAGCTATAAAGTAGCTAGGGATAACAAAAAGGCTTAATCCTAAAAGTCCTATTTCCAAGCAAAACAAGAAAGTTGGGACTTAGTCTCTAAGTAGCTTGAATTGATTATTTTTGAAAACTGCCAAACTTTATTACTTTGCTTGATGGAGTCCATTTTACTTCTTGATTAAGTTATTGCACTTTTGAAAACTCTTTTAGGTTTTGACTTACAAAAAATATGGAAAGTATTAAAATAACTAAGTAATTAAAATATAAGGAAAGTAATCACTACTAAATTAAAAGCTACTAAAATAAAAATAATACTAAATTAAAAACTACTAAAAATAAATAAAATTTAAACAGAAATCTCTGGGACTTAGTTAATTTAATGCACATAATGAGACTAAATAACTTTATTTTATAGAGTTATCATACCCCTAAACTTAAGATTTTGTTAGTCCTCAAGCAAAACAAAACAAAACAAAGAATGAAAACCTAATAAATGACATGAAATAAAATAAAAACATTACTTAAGATAAATGTATATAAATGATGATTGCCTTAGTTTTCCTTAAAAGTCATCTCAATACTTAACTCAAGATAGATACAAATGAAATTCAAATTCATGCTTCGATTCAATCATAAATCTTAATGCTTCTAATGGATTTCTAGGGTGTGTGTGTATATATGCTCTCCTTACAAATCATTGTATGCAACTCAAATAAGTTTATGCCAATGCAAACTATGAATTAATACTAGATTTTCATATGTTTGCTTTTTGTCTCTCTCTCCACTAATGTAGACTAACACTCATTAAATATCATGTTGGATTTTATTAGACTTGTAATGTCAGGCTATGCTCAAGGTGGGATAAATGATACATTTTGGCTTAATTCACCCATAGGCACTTTTCATCGTTCCAAATTTTTCAAAGAGCCATTCACACTACTTTTGAAGCACATACCCCTTTTTTAACATTTTGTTGTTCATGCCTTTTTATTCATTTACACACTTTTGTGTGTTTTTTTCCTTTTTTTTTCACTTTTTTTTCATTTTTCCATACTTCTCCAATATAACACAATTCAAACATGGCTTATAATATTTTCTAAAACAATTTCATGCTTATGCCTATGTAATGAAGGTTGAGCATGATTTTTCTTATCAGACTAGGCTAAAATATATGGCAACCAAAAGAAAAAGATATATGAGGTTCAAATAGGGTAACTAAGGATATATATATATATGTAAATGTAGGCTTAAAAAGGGTTAAACTATCTAAAGATGGCCTAGATTATCTCTTTCTCTTAGTGTTGTTTAGGGTTTCACCTTAAGAGAGAATCAAACAAATTCTAGGCCTTTAGACATAATCACAATTTACATCAACATAAATACTCTTAAAATTAGTAGACCAAATCAATGTAAGAGACTAGCAAAAATTTTTAAAATCACATCTTAACAATGAGAAAAATAAATGAATCTAATCATAAATCAAATGATGCTTTATTTTCCCAAGAATCAAGAAAATCAATAACTAAGTTCTTATCATTGGATAAGGATCTCATCATATTAAGCATAAAACATCTCAATCTAGGCCATGACTCATGCAAAATAGAAGCATAAAAATTCAAAATGTACTAAAAAAACAAAAAAAAATGCAAATGCAAGAAAACTAAAAGCTAATTGCCTTAGCTCTGCTTATAAATAAAACACCCACAAGCTTAAACAAAGCATTATCCTCGATGTCATAAGAATAAATAAGAGTTAAGATCAAGAATATTTCTTGTTCATTAGATAAGGTGGAGGAAGAGAGTGTCTAAGCATCATTATCTTCTTCCTTATCTTTCTCTTCACCAAATTGCCTAATATGGGGTAGTTATGGTAGAGGAAGCATTCGAAGGCAATATATTATGTTCAAGCCCAGTTGATTTTTAAAGAAATGGAACATCTACTCTATTGCTTGATTACATTCCATCTAATATGCCATTTGTACTTAAAGGTTAGCCAGATATTAATTGACTGTTAGTCCTACTCGATGTCAGCTTAGTCATGGTGGAGCAAATGAGGAACTAGCATTAACATTCATTAGCCGAGTAGGTAATTCTTGACCACCCATTTTACTAATCATATTATAATCAATGGCTCTCTTTGGGTAGAACAATTCTTCAAAGCCTTCCGATCGAACATTTGTTTTTCCACATAAGAAAGTAATCAAGGACAAGAACCATAATCCCTCTTTTGTTAATTATGCTGTAAGAATCATCGCTAAATGGATAAATTTGCTGATGTCTATTGACTTTCCAATAAGGATAGAATAGAGCAAAATTGCTTTGTCTTTGGCAATGTCACTTAAATACTTACTAGAAAGTAAATTAGTAACTATAAAATGCAACCAAATCTTACTATTCTAATATAATAAATTGGATTTAAAATATATGGGTTCACTTTTGGGCATCTTCCATTGTGTGTTGGGCTTGCAAAGATAGTCTTGCACGTCTTCTAGATCTATGTTGCCTTCTAAGAACTGTGAATATTGATCATGAAGAATGTTAGGTGAATTATAAAAGTAATTGATAGCTTTACTGCTTATTGATACCTAGCGTACATAGGAAAAAACTTTATACCTATTCGTTCACAAGCATTTGTGTAAAATTCAAAAATAATAGCTAAAACATCAGATTTAAGCGGTTCACAAAATTTTTCCCATCCTCTCAAAGTTATGATATTTTCAATAGCTAGGTAGTTTCTTGGAATTAAATTGAAACCTCCCTGTGCAATCAAGATTTTTACGTCTCGTGCTTGGGTAAACCATTGCAAAGCCTCTTCGAACATAAATTTTTGATGAGCATAGCTCTCATTGAAACTTATTTTAGTCTCATCTAGTTCTAAGTGTTTTGTTTTTTTTTTGGCAACAAGAAGCAAGCCTAAATTCTAACAAATTTAACACACCAATAATTATTTAGATGATAAGCAAAATTCAAACACCAAAGCAACTTCTTAAGAAAATAATTTTCATGTAAGCACCTATCAGAAACTCAATAAATTCTTAATAATCACTCAGTCACCTCACACTCTAAGATATAAAATTTGGAAAGAGATTGATTAAAACCATAAACACCTAATAATCACACAAACACCATAATCAAAGTATACCCAAAATCAAAATCTTTTTAATTTCCACAACTAATGATATAAAGAATTAAAATAGCTCATAAATAACAAAAATAAAACTACTTATATGTCAATTTAATGTAAAATCTTAAAAAATCATGAAAATTACTTACTTGAAATGTGTTGGATGACTTCTAGAGAGAGTATAAATCCACTTAAAGAGTAAAAAAAAACTTACTTGAATCATGTATAAAAGAGAGAAACGATGGAAATGGGAAAAAAATTCAAGTAATTTGGTGTTTAGATGGTTTATATAGTGAATGAATGTTTCGAAGGAAAAAGGGGAGCGTGGGGAAGAGATACGAATGCGATGGTTGAGTATGGGGTTAGTGTTTTGTGAAGCCAAGTTATCTTAAAAAATAATTTTTTTCCTTTTCTATCAATTTGGCATTACAATGTCGACACCCTGGTGCCTAGTCCCAACTCTCAACTAAAATATGGTGCTGCAACACCCTGTGCTAGGCGTTACAACTCCTCTTACTTTTAATTTTTCTTTTGAGTGCTTCACGTAATAATTCCAAAGATAATAACATTGTTCATAGAAACCAAATAAGGAAAATGTGCAAATTGCTATTGTTAAGAATAATGCAAATACAAATATAAATTAAAAGGAAGATGCATGGGAGTTGAGTAATGCAAATGCTAGTACCGCCTAAATGGTGCAGATGATCATAAAATGGTACGAATATGAAATATCAAATGAAGCATGTATTATGGGTATATAGAGATTGAAACTCTATTATCCTTTTGTGCCTCAAGAAAGATCATTTCTTTTTTCAATCTATTTACAACATCTTGCTTCAATGAATCACATTTTTATCTTATTTTCTTTTTCATGGGCCAGGGTTATCTCGTTTCACCCTTTAACAAGAAAACCCTTGATTTTTTTAACAACACCTTTTAAATTTTTTTTTTTAAAAATATTTTGTTTAAAACCTAGGGTTTAAAAACATGTTATGTTCAAGTATTTTGAATACTAATGATCTTTTATTGAAAAATTTTCTAAATGGTAATCTTTTTTTCTCAAATTAAGTTAAAGAGCTTAAAAAAAATTAGGTTGGCCCAAAATTTCAAAATAAATAGGCTACAGCCTCATTTTCCTAGGCACGAAAGGATCTGACTGTATGAAGTATGAATTTTTTAAAAAATCAAACAAATTTGATATTCTTTTAAATCTCCTAACTATTAGCACTTTGATAGGTACCAAGACTGGCTGTGAAGGATTTTAGAATAAGAAGGTCAAATTGAAAAGGGATGTATTTAATTTTCAAAGTTAATTTCTCTAGTAAAGAGATGGCCACTTAAGGTAGTTAGGGATTTTTTTGCCATCCCTAGATTTCTTCAAAAATTATTTTTTCCTGCAAAATTTTGGTAATACCTATGGGTGATAGTGGTGATTTTTCCTTGTTTTGCTCTAAACTAACCATTTCTCAATTTTCACCCTAGCACATCATTTTTTTCATAATTTCTTTCTCTTTCTCTTTTTTTCTTTTTAATTGATTACCCCATCATATTCTTGAGGACTAAATAATCATCTAAAAAGATGAATTTTCAAAAGGTTTCCTAGGAATAACTCAAAGGACTATGCTTGATCGAAATGGATTTTATAGGCATGTAAAATAGGCATGGTTAAGGGTTTAGAAAGAAAAAGAACAGTAGGCCTAAATTGATATTTAAGGGTAATAGAATCAAGTGTTATTTATCTTTAGAAGGAATCAAATCCAACACATCTTTCAAGATGAACAAATCTTTATTTCTTTATCTTTTTCTTCTTTTTTATTTTCTTCTTTTTCTTTTTTTATTTATTTCTTTAACGTGTTTTTCTTAATTTTTCATTCTAAAAGAATTTGAAATTTTCTTTATTTTTTACTTTGAATATTGGAACTTTAAATTTGAAATTTTTTTCGTTTTTCATAATTTGCTTCATGACATTTGACTTGTTCTTCCTGTAACTTTAGGTCCCTTCTAATTTTAAAGCTTTGCTTTACTTTTCCCTCAGTGTGAAGGGTGATCCTTGTTATGGTTTAAAGAAAGAAATAAATTATCAGGCTCAAAAGGGACTGCAAAAGGATAATTTTCTATATTTGTGAAGGTTAAAGAAAGATAACCATTTATCATTTCAAGCAAAGCCATTTAAATTATCGAGTGTTTTGCTAGGAAAAAAGATGGTTTTCTCTTTTTTTGAAATCATTTTAAATACCCTAACAACATGCATTGCACTTAATTTTTTAATTTTTTTCTTTTTTTTCTCTCTTTCTTTTCTTTTAAAAATTCATGTATATGTTCCCTTTTATTATATCACAGACAGGAAATCAACTAATGCAAAGATTCACATAGGCAAGGAAAATTTTGTGCTCTATTCTTTAAAATCCGCAATGATGGACATTGAGTTATATTTAAAGTTATCAAAATGAAGCAGGGCTCAAAAAGTTTTATTAGAAACATAGGAGCAATTTTATTTCATTATCCTACCTCAACACATAGGCAATAAGTGACTTCCAAGGAATGGTTACAAAATTTTGAGTTAAAAAAACTTAAAAAAAGGGAAATTTTAGGCACAATCTTGGCACTTATCTAATTGCCATTATTAGGTTCCTTAAAAGGACATTTCATTTGTTTAATCTTCAAAGAAACTTATAAATTATTGGAAACTTCATTCTATCATTCTTATGAAATCATGGTTTAGGAATTCAAAGTATTAGTTCTTTTCAATGATCTTGATCTGTTTAAAGGAGAGTGAATAAAAGAGTATAAGCTTATTTTTAACATTAATCATTAGTATTCTTGAGACTTTTCATCATCATACTTTTGAAAATATTTGCTTTTTGGAAACATTTGATTTTATCAAAACTTTAAGTGCATGCTCTGCAAGATAATGTTGATTCAGAGCTAAGAGCTTTCTATAATAAGGGTTACACAAATCATTATGGCGTGCATCTATTTCTTTTAAACTCAGGTATTCTCAATGCTTACCTCTTTCTAGTATGCCCTCCAATGACATCCGGTTTTTCTTTCTTGGAAGCTCAACTTCTCAGCTTCGATGAGATCTTGAACTTTGTGCTTAAGAGTAGGGCAACCTTATGTATAATGGCCTGGATTACTGGAATTATAATCACAATTGGTTGATGTATACCAATTAGGATATGGGGTTTTTGAAGGCTCAATTTGAACAGGTGTTAAAAAGTGATTCTTGATAAGCTTAAGTAAAAACTTGGAATAAGATATGGGGATTTGTTTAGCTTGATTCAGATATCATTTCTTGCATTTGCTTTAACAATTCTCTTGAGTATTTAGCTTATGTACAAATGTGAAAGTCGGTGTAACTATAAGCATTAGCTGGAAGGGATCATGTGATGAACTGGATGCACTATTCATGATAGGATAATGGGGCTCGTAAGGGTGACACCAATATTGACCAAGATTCAGAGGTGGTTGATTCATCTAGAAGATAGCTTAGATTCCTTCTTCCTTTTCGGAAGGTTTTCTTTTCTCTACCATAGGCACATCATTAACTTATGTATTTCCACTTTTGATGGCATTCTTAATCATTTCACTAGAGGCACTATATCAACAAAATTTCTTGTAGCATTTGCCACAAGTTTATCAAAGAATAGATTTGGTAAGGTAGTAAAAAATAGAGATACTATCTCTTTCTTTAACAAAGATGACTATACTTAGGCTGCTACATGCTTCCATCTTTGGGCATACTGTGTGAACGTTTCTGTTGATTTTTTCTCCATATTTTGAAGAAGCAATCAGTTCGGTGCCTAATCTAACATATGCTTGTACGACTACAGAAAAGTATTAGCCTAGTCTTTCCAAAATTGTACTTGACTCCTATTCTAATTATTGTGCAATCTTAACACTGATCCTGACAAGCTTTCTTAAAAATAGTGTATGAGAAGCCTGTCGTATGTGTATGCCTAGTCATTTTTTTATATACATTTTGATGTAGGCCTATGGAAAAGTAATGCCTCTGAGCTTTTCAACGTTTGGCATTTTAAACTTAGGAGGAAGAATTAGATATGGTACCAATCTCAGCTCGTCTATATCGATGCTACCAAAATTCTTGACACCTTTAACTACTTTGAGCCTCTTTTTAAGGAGCTAGTACATTTCTTTACTAGTGCTTGAGTTTGAACCTTTTCCGATCTTGAGCTCTGGACTTTCTTGCTCAATGAGCCTATCAATCTTTGCATCTATTGGATTATTCAAAGTAGAATTCGGTCTTACACCTATTGCTTTTTGTTGAGCATTAAGGTCAGCAAGAGTATGTACTATAGGACTAGCCCTCATAAGTTAAGTTCCTTAAGAACATTACCCTTTTGGCTTGGATAAGCCAACAATAATACTAGGAAGATTCCCTTGTTTTCTTGGATTCTCATTTTTAGACTTTTTCTCTCTAGTTATCATTTTTTCATCAGCTTAGAGACTTGTGCTCGCATTCCTCTTGTCATTTCATTATAGTGTCTAACGCTTCTCAATCATCTCCCTCCATTCTTTGTAAACGTACTAAGAATTCGTCTGCCATGGTCAGTGATATTTGATTATCCTAAAACTCCTAGTCTAAAAGAAATAAAATTGCTTTAGAAAGATAATAAATCTAAATGAATCTTCATTTTACCCTTTTACCTTTATGAAATGCACACCATGAATGATGTATGAATGCACGTATACAAATAGGTACAAGGGTGAAATTAATGTAATATCAAATAAAAGTACATGTGAACAAATATATGCAAAGGGTCTATCATCAAAGAGACTACCCTAAAATCAAATTAAGGGAGTATGGTGCCTTAAGGTACAATAATATACAAAAAGAAGCAATAATAATAATAAAAAATGAGAAATAAATTAGCCCAGATAAATAAGAAAAGAATTAATATGAATAAATAAAGGTTGCCCCAAGTAAATTTATTAAGGCATTATGACACCTATCGAGGCAGATGAAAAGGCCTTTCTGCTAGTAATGATGTTCAAACATCAATGCCTGACCTACACGTCTACACCATGTAGTTAAGGCTGCAAATATAAATTGTAAAACTAGAAAAGTAATCACATTACTAGTGAAGATGTTTGTTCGTCATCACTTAATATCTAAATTAAAATAATGACCACACCTTCTAAAGTGCAACAGAGGTCTTACTATAAACGATGATGTTTAATCATCATCACATGATTTATATGTTTGGAGTGTAAAATAAAAAGAAAAGTGTAAGAAGAATTCCCTAATGCGTACCTAATTTAATACCCTCTATAATTGGGTATGGCTGTAACTAGGTGAATCCCCTATAGTTCATTACATGAAGTGTGAGTTAGACATCTAAATAGGTTCTTGAATTGTTCCCTAAGTCTAGAAAGAACTAATGAGGTACCCTAAGCGTTGTCAATAGTGAGTTTAGTCAGAAAGGGTTCAGTTCGAATAAGCATATCCATGCCCATAATAAGGCTAACACCTTGGGTAAGCATAGAAATTTACACCTGGTAGGCTTTTTATTAGTCTAAGCGGAGGCTAACACCTCAGAAGTAAAGCAACTTCATGCCCTTCTAAAATATTGGTTACCTATGCCCTTCCATACACTTGGAGGAGAATCTAATGCATATGTATGAGCATAGTATGTGCAGGGGAAAAACTTACCTTTTATGACTTTACCCTTTGTTAAAATAATAAAAACCTATTCTAAAAATGCCCCATAAAAATAATGTTGCAAAGGAAACAAAAAGTTTAGTGAAAAATATGAATAATATATACCAAAATTTTCTTTAAATAAAAAATACAATAATAATTTTATTTGAAAAATATTGGGAATTATAATTAAATACCATTGAAACCATTTAATTAAAATTTATTTAAATGTGATTAATTTTAAGCCTGACTTCTAACCTCTCCCTAGTGGCATCGCCAAGCTATTGCAATATGGCTTGGATATAAATCCTGATAAGACAGACTTAAAATAAAGAGTGTACCTATCGGCTCTGTGCCTTTCGTGATGGAAGCGTGCATGACTTAATAATATTTCTCGATAGGGAAAGATTCTCTTATCCAGGCCTCTTTTTTTTGATGTGATGGAAGTGAGAAAGTATAGATTCTCAACTATTGACCTTGAAAAGAGACTGTCAGAGAATCGCTTGTCTAACTAGTCTCGAGTGGCCACCGTAAAGTGGCTAACAATTGGAGTCACCATTGATCATTTGGGCTAGGCATTACTGGACACCTATTGAAATCAATGTTTTGATTTACAAAATTTTTTACATCAGTTTCATGGTTTGCTTGGTCCAAAGATTTGACGATTGTGTTTGGGAGTTGGTTATGCATAAGGAGGCATAAAATCGATACCTTTCTAGCCATGTCCTAACTTGGTTTTGGTTTTTTAGTTTTGACTTGTCATTATTTAATATAATCCCTTTTTTAATGCATGAATAAAATAGGAAACTCGAGTTTTAAAGAAAATTTGAATCTTATATGCGCCTCAGAGATATGAAGAACATAGAGATTGGGATTAAAAATGCTCATTGAGTTTAGTAATTTATTTTAAATCAAATATTTTATGTCAAGCAATGGAGAGATACCAACATAAAACATTGTCTTTGTGATTTTTTTAAAAATGATTTTAAAGATATGAATGTGAGGTGAACAACACAGAGGGAAATGTGTTAATAAGATAAAAAAGAAATAATATTGTGTAAAATAAATCACACAAAAGAGGGAAAGAGGAAGGGACGATCAGTTGTATCTTGTTATTGTCATTAAGTATCTTGAAATAATCGAGTCGACAATTTTAGAGACGTGTTGGGATCCATTGACTAATCGAAGTGCAAAAATGAGTCTAAAAATTGAAAAGTTCGAAGGAAATATGGTGAGGTAAATTTGATTTTTTTTGAAAATTTTAGGAAAAATGAGATTGACAAATTCAAATCGATGAATTTTGACTATTTCTTGATAATTTTTGAAAAAAAACAGGGTTAGAATGTCCCTTCAAAAGACAGGGTTAGAGTTCCCCATAAATAAAGACTTTGGTATGTTTTAAAATTTGAATGAGGTTTAGAAAAGCAAGGTTAGAGTGTCCCTTTGGAGGATGAGGTTGGAGTATCCCAAATGGAAACTTCAATGATTTTAGAGAAACAAGCTCGAAGGATTTATCTTGACAAAGGTTCGGTGATTTTTTGACAAAATGGCCATTTTTTGACAAATTCTTGACAAAATAGGTGATTTTTGATAAAAAGAATTGACAAAAATAAGGATTACAAAGCTTAAAAATTGTTCGTGCCTTGATCTAAGCATTCGAGAGTCAATGCATATTCCTTTCAATTAGATGGATTTCCTTACATCACAAGGAGGCATTCGAATGCCTCAAGGTGGGAATTTGGAGGAACCAATTAATCCTGGCAATGCTGAAAATAGGAGACAACATCGCGTTGTCCTCATTATCAATTTTATTTTGGACAAATTCGAATGTTCTAGAGGTTGTGTAAGGTACCATTAGAAAGGCTCATTGGGTCTTTTTGAATATTAATGGCTTATTAGCCCCATTAGAAAATTAATAGATTTAAAGCCCATGAAATGGAAAAAAATAAATTTTGGCCCATTAAAAATAAAATCAATAAAATTTCCATATAAAAAGTCTAAAAGGAATTTTTAAAAAATTTTATGTACAAGAAAAAGGTAATAAAAATTCCAAACTCATAAAATTTTATGAGTAGAAACCCTTTCAGAAGAAAATCATCATTTGAAAAAAATATAAAACTCATAAAATAAATTAAATTTTTAAAAAATAATTTAATATGAATTTATTGAAAATATGTGAAGAATTTTAAAAATTATAAACTAAGAGAAATCCTCTCAAAAAAATTTACGAGGTAAAAAACTACGTATCTCAAAAATAAAAAATAAAAAAACAAAATAAAGATCGTAAAATAAATTAAATTTTTAAAAACTGATTTAATATGAATTTAACAATACTATTTGAAGGATTTTAAAAATTGTAAACTCAAAAAAAATCTTCCCATGAAATTTACGAAGTAAAAAACTTCATATTTTAGAAATGAAAAAATTTCAAAAATATGTTCAGATTTTATAAAAATAAATTTTATCCAACATATTAATCAAAATATTAATTTATAAAAATAATAAAGATGAAAATATAAAATTTGAAATAATTTTTATTGAAAAACATTTAACGAGTATCATGCTCGCAGTATTGTGAAAATTTTAAAATTAATTACTAAAATAGACAACTTGATGTCTATATGATTTTTTTTCTTGAAGATTTTTGATTTTTTGGAGTGCATATTTGCATAAATATCATATAGGTATCGATAAAAATATATGACAGCCAACTTGCCAAATTTAACAAAAAATTCTACAAATGAAAAATTTAACGGTGATAACATCTGGCAAAATAAATTTCCAAAATTTCACAAGCATGAAATTAAAAGCTAATTTTTTACCTTGAAATTCATGTTTTTATCCGAGATTTATAATGTATGACTCATGAAACAGTGTTAATTTTGTCATGTACACCTATGGTTATTTTAGCACAGGTAAATAGTGTCGCAACGTACCCCCGGGTGGATCCTCGCGGATCTAAGAGTGCGTACGACTTAAAATATTTTCCTGACTTAGAAATGTCTTCTTCACTAAGACTATTCTTTGGAGTTATGAAGAGAACGAGAAAGTACAGATTCTCAACTTATGACACAGTGAGGGGGACCATAAGACGAATCACTCATCTTATTGGTCTCGTGTGACCATC
>JBBYHO010279651.1:13611-24611 GCA_038382025.1 Adansonia gregorii | reverse complement strand
AAAATTTTATCATCTTGTGTATGATATTTTCTTTTATATTCAAATTCTGACACAACAGATGCAAATTAATCTATAAGTGGATAGGTATTTGAAGTCTGTAAAGATGGGCATGTCAATCTTTATTTATGGAACTGGTTAAGACAACCAAAAACATGTAACAAGAGAAAATAGACATTTATGGTAGTTAATTTCCCAATCTAATACGCTTGATCCTTCATTGAAATGAATATTTTCTTCGGCTAGAAGTTATATACTACTTGTCCAAACGGGTGTGAAGTAATGACTCTTTACTTAAATTCAGTTGGATTGATTTCAAGTTATGGCTTGAAAAGGTTGGGCATTAAATTTCTAGCACGTTGTGCAAATTAGTCAAGAATGAAGAGTTTATTTTAGCAAACTTTAAATGGTTTTTAATTAACCTTTGGTTTCAGTGGCCCCCACCACTACAAATTAAGGTCTCTCTCTCTCTCTCTCTCTCTCTCTCTCTCTCTCTGTGACTCTGGCTAAGTCCATTCTTTTATTGGCATTCGTTTTTCCATATGTATCAGCACAAATCCAAATGCTTCAGTTTGTTGAGTCTCGACCAATCATAATTTTTGTTTTTTCAGTTGAATTCATAAAAATCAATAAATTTGTCACGATCAATCATGTTGTACCTATGGAAATGAGAGTGACCACTCATGAGTAGAAATTGATCATTTTTAAACGTGACACAAATATAAAATAAAAATAAATAAATAAAATTTATTTTAAAATTAAATATAATATAAAATAAAATTTTAATATCTTAAAATTTGTATAAATTATATAATATTATAAATATTATTATGATAAAGGATAACATAAATAATATGACAAAAATATCTGTATTACCAATTTATCCCTCAAAATGGAAGTATTCTAGAACTTTAATGCTGTGGTTTGATTTCTATATTTTCAAATTGAAAAAATAAATTATTTCTAAGGAAAGAATCTTCTTACTTTTTTCCCCATTGACAAAAATTGTTTGTATGATTTCACAGTCAAACTTAACAATATTATTCTACATTAGACCAAAAATCACTGGAATGTGGGGCATGGAGTTGCTTTGCCATGAGAGGGATGGGATGCTTTGAAGACTTGAGTGTTGAAATATTATGGATGTGAATGTAACTGCACTCTCTCTGGGTTGTTATCTATCTCATTATCTCGATTGCAAGCAATTTGGATTTTTTTATTTATTTATATACCCTTTTCTTTTTAACAAAATCAATCTTAATGTCATAGCATTGTATAAAAGATTGTGCAAAGTGTATGGATTTGTTAATTTTATTTATTTGTTTTCATTATATCATTTAAAATTCTCTCATAATAAATTGTTTTATATTATAACCGGTAAATTCTAGTATTATAGTTTCATAATTAATTGTGTGTACATATATTGAATGACATGTAATAAGGATAAAGTCTATATTTAAATGATCGAATTTGTAACTAATTCTTTATTAATAAGTATTAATGGAGATCGATCTACCACTTAGTTCTTAAATTGTGAATCTTTTCTATATATCTTTTTCGATTGACTAAGGAAAGATCTGATGTAAACAGCCTTAAATCTTATCTTCTAGCCTCGTTTACGAGTTTTTTATTTCTTAATGAGAAATAGTATTGCTCCACTAGCCGATACTAAATTGTTGACGGGTTGGGTCAAGTTGTAATCAAAAAAATTCAAAAGATTTTTGTTTAAATTCAGTTTGAAAATCTATTTTATTATTTATTATATTATTAATTTTTTAATTTTTATATTACTATTTATATTTTATAACTAAATTTAAATAAAAATATTTTTTATTATTAAATAATAATTCAAGCTGTACTAAGCAAACCCGAATTCTCAAAAATCTTGTTTAAGGTAAGACCCGTTTAGGTTAAGTTTTGTCCGAAGAATAACTTGATTTTTAGATAGGACTGGCATGAACCGAAAAAAAAATTACTTCTTAAATACGTTGATCTAAACTAACATTGACTCTAATCATGATTCTAAGTGTGAAGCTGGAACAAGGGTACTAAGTTTAAATATATCATTATATTATCTTATGATAATACTAATTTTTTTGTCATATTTTTGATTACATTATTTTTTATCAAAAAATAATAAAATTGATCATTAGATTCTATTATATTAGGGGCATTTTTTTTCATAAATTTTGTTTTTTATCCTTTAAAATAAAAAATATGAAATATAATAACAAAATTTTACTACTGATTTATAATATAGAATATAAATTTAACTTTAAATCACTGAAAAATTAATTTAGGATGTTAATCATAAATTTTTTTTCCCGATTCCTTGTTTTTAATGGTTTGTGCACGAGATTTGATGTAAATCTACGCAAGGAATGAATTATTTGTTTTCTTAAGAATTAAATTGAGTTTATGATAAATATTTATGATTTGAATTGAGTTGCATTTGATTAAAGATTTTTTTTTTTTTTTTGTAAATTCCAATCGTATTGGATCTGAGCTTCTAGATTTGCGAAATACTAATCGTCTATAGTACGGCATCTTTCAGTCTGAACTCAACAACGTGGCAACGACGCCTGCGATCGTGTCGCTTTGAAACAAAGGACGTGTCATCTTCTTTGAAGAGAGCGATTCCGACCACAAGTGTCTGGGCAGTTGCACTTTCGTTATCCGTTACATCAATAAGATCTAACCGCAGATTGAGAAACATTGTTTTCTCATCGACCCACTTGCCAATTTGCACTTTTTTAGGTTTCGTTTTTGTTTGGGATTATATGCAATCAATTATTTTTATAAAATTAAAAAAAATAATATAAGAAGTTATATTTTTTATTTTTTAAATTTTAACGAGCGTTCATAATCATTCGATAACATTTTCCTTGTTTTCCATTGTTTGTTTGTTTGATGGATTGATTTTGGTTTACATTGCATCAATTTCGCCGGTACTAATAAGTATATGTACACTCACTGTCCACTTTGTAATTAGCTGCAGAAACTCAAGGTTTCTAATGAGCACTTGATAAGATGATGCAAACCTTTTTTTTCTACGACGGAGACCTATGGAAGGTACAGTATTTCGAACTCACTCTTCCTTGCCAGCTCTGAAGCGACTACTACAACTATCCACCATCATAATTCTTCACTTAAATTCAAGATTCACAAGGCAAAATCAAAGCTAGGACATGTACCATTTTAATACATCTCCCAAGCAATCCCTAACCACCAAATCACGCCCTGGGTAGGTAATGCAAACTCGGTTCTTAATTTCATGGAGAACCAAATTACTTTAGATAAGGGGACTAGAGTGTCAGAAGCTTTTAAAATCCCTCTGTATGATTTTATTTTATTTTTTTATTAGGAGTGACATTAGATAAAAGCTCATAATATTTGTTGTCCTAGAAAACAGATTCTACTTATCATGGAAAAGTATTGGATGTCGTGACACTTCAATTTTATGAATTTCGATCATTCATAGATCGTACTTACTTTTACATCTAGTTTTTACTGTGCTATTCACTTTAAATTTCCTTTTTTTTTTTTGAACTTATTATGCAACCAAAAGTTGCTTCCATTTATTGATCATGCTTGGCTGGTTGACTTCTTCAATAAACCCTAATTTTCTTTATAGAACGTGTCAGTTTGGGTGTTTTTTATTTCGGGTTTGCTTTTCATGTGTTCAACATCTGAATAATTATTTGTGACAATTTTAATATATATATATATATTTAGGAAAAGTAATGTCCAACATCTATTGCGACATAAAAACTTGATTTAAAAAAAAGGTCTTATGTAACAAAACATAAATTCTTGCAGATGCTGCAAATATAGTATTATAAAAGAATTTACTGTAATTTTTGAATATATTCTTATTATAAGATATTATTTATAATAGTTTATTGTAGCAAAAGATTTTTTATAATGAAGAAAAAGTATGGTTTGAGGCATTATTAAAGTTCTTTTTTTTCTAATTGATGTAGAATTTATTATTATAATAATAGTTCAAACTTCGATTCTTGAAACATCCAAAACCACCCCTTCGTTTGACCAGGAGATTGGCCCACCCAAATAGTTTCAGGAGCGGACTTGCAGCTGACCTCGGCTTAATACCAGCGGCAGCAGTCTGGTTGTCACTTCCTAGGGTGTGAACGAGGCCCAATATATTATTATAATAATTTCAATCTTCGATTATTGAAGCACCCAAAACCACCCTTTCTTTTGACCAGGAGACTGGCCCACCCGAATGGTTTCAGTACTAGCCAGCTGCGGCAATCTAGTTTTTACTTTTTAGGGGCTGAACTGGGCACACCCAGATGGTTTTCAGGCGGGGAATTGCAACTGGATTGGCTTTAACACCAGGGATGGAAATCTCGATTTTAAGATTGAGAATTCGAAAGGTTTAATTTTAAAATTTTAAAAATTAAAAGAAATTGATTTAGTTTGGTTATCAGATAAATCGGTCGAATTTTATAGAAAAATCGACTTAAAATGAATTGGTTTCATTAGTTTTGTTGATTTGGATTTTGTTTTAAGTTTAAGAAATTAAGTAAATAAGGTTATAGGTTGTATAAAATAATTTGATTTGATTATAATTCAAATAAATAAAAATATTTTTATTTATTTTTTAAATGAAGTGTTAGTTTCTTCTATTAATTTAATTTAAAAAATAAAAAATAAATTAATCAAATAAATATATTTAAATTAATTTATTTAATTACTTTTTAATAAAATCAATTAAATCAAATTGAATTAATCAATTAAAATTGGCTCTGCTTTGTTTCTTCGGTTCAGGATAGTAGCACTCACACCTACCCGTTTTCTTTCTCCCGTATTCCAATTGACAGTTGCACACAAATGAGAGTCACTCGATAGTAGTTGATTGGAACCTTATTTTAAGGGGTTTTTTTTTTTTAATTAAGTTTAAAGCAATGAAATTGTATTCTTCCTGGCGAAGGAGAAGACTGTTTTGCAAACCGCCAACCTGCCGGTTTGCGTAATTATTGCATAAGCTTTTTCTCTATTTTAGTAATTTTACCCATTTTCTAGCCAATAGAAAAATTACAAAAACCCCTTACCTTCATTTCTTTTTCTTTTTAGTTTACAAAAACGGTATCCCTTGACCAACGCGTGAGATCTAAATCAACGACCGAGAAACAAACGAAGGCGTTGTGGTGGACGGGAGGTGCCTATAATCTAATCACGTTAAAAAAAATTTAAAATTTTTATCTAAGTTTATTTTTCTATTGATTTAATTAATTAATTTAAATTTATTTTATTTTTTATTCGATTAAAATTTTTTTATTAATATTTATATATTTTATAATTAAATTTAAATAAAAATATATTATTTTAATATAAAATATTATTTCGAATTAAGTCAGCTTGGAAGACAGAGATACAGGCCCGGACCGGATCGGCCGGGCCCATGGACTGGCGGACATCCATCCTTTTAACCCAAATTTCTAACAAAGATAAATCACAGGGTTTCCCCACCCCCTTCGTGAGCTGGAGGTTAGTGCAAGGCTCAGGTTCTAACTTGCAAATTCCTCTCTCTATATTTGCTTGCAATCTCTTGCACCCAAAACAAGCAAAGGGCCTTGTCCACTTTTAGCTTTAATCTAATTGAATAATCCTCAGAAAAAGGGTGACGATTCGTTCTTTCTTCTTTGTTGTTTTTGGGTGGATCTATCTGAAATGGCTCCGTTTTTCTTTCACCATATTTCGCTGCATCGCTCTCAAATCAGGGTCCATTTCTCTCTCTTTTCACTTTAGTTTCAGTAGTTTTCTTTTTCAGTTTATGAAAACACTAAAATTGAGCAACTTTTTTATCTTTTTTGGAAGATGTATTGGTCCAAAAAAATAAAGTGAAACATTGTTTATATATATATATATATATATAAGTTTTGCAGGTGAAATTATATTTAAATGGTCTTTGATTCTTGAAAACTTGCTTGTGGAAACAGGTTCTTGGCCTGAGAGCTATGAGAGTTAGATTGGAAAGGAAGCGAAGGGTTAATAGGCGTATGAGGCAGTCACTGAGAGCTATGGAAATTGCGGCTGCAGAGATGGAGGAGCAGAATTCGAGGATTAGGGGAGAGAACGAGCTATTGTTTTTAGCCAATACCCTTATTGATCTGTGGGTCTCTGATTGTTTCGTTGAGGTTGAAAACGACCCTTAGATGGGGGACGCTCTTTAAAGAATCCATGCCCAGAATATTGACAGAAGGAACACTATTAATCCGAACCAAGCTCGACCTTTTCCAGCACGGCGCCGCCGCCCGTAACCGCCGTGACAAGTGTGAAGCTGTGACTACTGTAGAGATGGTGCTGCTGAATTAGTTTTTATTTATGGGGTTCTTTTTTTCACCCATAACCCCCATCTTTTGGGGTCTCTTTCATGTTTTCTGTTTTTGTTTTTTGTTTTTTTTTTAATAAAAAATAATGCGACAGTTAAGATCATCTAAAACTCCAAATGGCAGCTTTAATGTTTATATATGATTATGGATTATGACATATTAAATATCTAAAGTGTATTGCTATTTCTTTCACTATAAACATTAATTATCTGATGCTGTGGTTTCACATGGAGTGGCTTAATACTTATGGATTATGGCACTCTCTAAACCCATGTTTTAATATTTTACCAAATAGAACACATGATGTCTCTGCAGAAACAACACTATGGAGAAAAGCCACACATGGTATTAAGATCTATAGCGATACACTAATGCTTAATGAAAATATTTAATTGTCAGATTCAATATTCCTTTTCCATAGCCTTTTTCTTATCAGCTTTGTTGTACCCAAGATTATTTGATCTCCCTATGTATCGGACATCTGAAAATCCGACACCTCGGCTTCAGAATACATCCGTACACAGATCAAGTCCATACGTATTAATCAACAAAGTATAAAAGAAAAAGTAAACACTTTCAAGACAAACAATTTACACACACTATGACATTCTCCTTCACATTTTTTTCCCTGAGAAATTCTGTGAACTTACTATTGATTTAGATTTTGGCACCCATGTGAGCTTGTCTACGTTTGTCGGTTAAACTCAGCCTTCCTTATCAGTGCCACGAGTAACTCACGCAAGCTTCGGTGTACAAAAGTGTGTATCATAGACACTTTAAAGTCGACTTCAATCCATCATCGTTGCACCAACATGAGCCAAATTTGAAACAAATATCGCCCCGAACATATGTAACAAGACCTGCTCCGCTTCCAGACAGATTATAAACCCACTGCATATCATCTGAACGTAAAAGACCTGAAATTCACTGATTTTAATCAACTTCTAAATTTAATTTCAAAATAAGAGTTTCGAAGTCCGGTTCTTCTAAAGATAAGAGTAGTGTAATTTTTGACCAACTGTTTCTTTTTGACTGCTGACTCCGAATGCAAATGCATCTTGGATTAATTTTAAGTTAAATGTAATGAATTTGAAAAGGTTGCGCACTAAATTTCTAACTCAAGAGTCAAAGGGTTAATTTTAGCAAATTTTAAATGGCTTTTTAATTAAAATATTTTTTGAGAGAAGTGATCAATGAATGAGCCTAGTCGCTATGTATTGTTCTTTAATTGTACTGCTAGCGTTTTATCCTTGAAAAAAAATCCAAATTCCAAAGTATAGAAGCCTAAATTATCATTTCAAATTAAAAGGTATAAAAACGGGGTTGCTCCATGGAAAAGTGAAATTCGCAAAGATGTGGATAAGATTAGTGACCATTAAGTAATATTAGCCAACCTTTTTGTTTTAATGGAGGCCAACCCCAGCCCAAGTGAATTGCCGTCTCTCTCTTACTAATTCCAGTATCGGCTTTCCATGTGCAGCAAAAGCCTGCAGTTATTTATAATTGTCAAATTCTGTTGCAACTTTTAAAGTCAGCAATCACAAATCTTTATTTTTCTCTTTTTTTTTTTTTTGTTTTGGTGAAGACTTGAAAGCAAGAATAATTATTTTGTCATGATTAAATTATGGCCATTTACATGTTTTATTAATTAGTACTTAAAAATATAGTTTGGCTAGAACTTGAATTATACTTTTTCTAAATTGAAAATAAAAATCTTAATGGGAAATAAATTTGTTACTTTTTGTGAGGTTTTGAGGGTCTAAACTCTGCCAAAAGTTAATGATGACTTTTTACTTCAATAAAATTCAATTCATTTCAAGTTAACATTGATTTACAAATATTGAACATTAAATTTTAATTTCAATTTCAATCTCAAGAATTAATTTCAACAAAATTTTTAAGTAGTTTTTTTTTTAAATTTAAACATATATAA
Source organism: Adansonia gregorii (assembly GCA_038382025.1). Taxonomy (NCBI): domain Eukaryota; kingdom Viridiplantae; phylum Streptophyta; class Magnoliopsida; order Malvales; family Malvaceae; genus Adansonia; species Adansonia gregorii. Next base: position 16,322 of record JBBYHO010279651.1, on the reverse strand, counting down.
TCTAATAAAGTAATAATTAATGAGAGAGACAGGGTAACCATAATTGTCATCAGTCATTTATTCTAGAAGCATTTAACTGGTCTCATGGAATCAATAAATCATGCAAAGAGGAGTGATGGACTTGCTACCTGTGGATCAAGGTACTTGAATATCTTAATGTAACAGCACAAGCCAATATGTGTGTGACTGTCAAATTATGCTTCAACATTTTGAGTCTCCTATATTCATAAATGGGTTTATTTAGGTGAAGTCCTAAAAATAATAAGTTTATCACGATTCAATTTGAGATAAACATGTATACTTAAAGATACCAATGGTTATTAGCATGGCAGGACAACCCATCAAGATGCAAGTGTCTGGAACTTTAGTATAGTGGTTTGAATTCAACTTCTTACGATTCAAATTAGAATATCTCAAGGAAAGAATCTTCTTATTTTCCCGTTCAACAACACTGTTTACGTGATCTCACAGTCAAACTTAACGAGATCATAGTAAATAAAAATATTATCGGTAAATAGGTTTTTTTTTAGTATAAAGAAAGTTGTAACTAAAAAGATAACAAAAAAGAGTTATGAATATGTCAAGATTTAAATTTTAAATTTACTGTATTTTTACTCAATTACACTTCAGAATCTCATCATTTTGTGTGTGACATTTTCTTTTATATTCAAGTTTTGACTCCACATATGCAAAGTAATCCACGAGTGCATAGATATTTGAAGTTTGTAAAGACGGGCATGTTAGTTTTATTTATGGAACTGGTTAAAACAACCAAAAACATATAACGAGAGAAAAATAACATATGTGGTAGTTAATTTCCCACTCTAATATGCTTGTTCCTTCATTGAAATGAATATTTTTCTTCAGCTAAAAGTTATACACTACTTACTCAAACGGGTGTGGTGAACTGATGACTCTTTACTTCAATTCAGTTGGATTGATTTCAAGCTAACGTTGATTTAAAAAAGCTGGGCATTAAATTTCTAGGTGTTGTTCAAATTACTCAAGAATCAAAGAGTTTATTTTGGCAAAATTTAAACAGTTTTTAATTTAAAAATATATAATTAACTTAGTGAAGCTAGATCTGGTAATGGATCAAGCAATCTATATGGTTCATCTTACATTGGATAGGTTTAGGTAAATTATTTCGTAATTTAGTGTAATTTAATTTGATTTAAACTTAATTATCATTTATATAATAAAATAATATTTTTATTTAAATTTAATTATAAATATTAATAAAAATATTTTTATAATATTATTTTAAATAATAAAATAAAATTTTAAATTAATATTTAAGTTAAAATAAAAAATTTAAACCGCAAGGGAAACATAAGGATGAAGATTATATGAGCACATTCAGCTTAATTGCACCATCCTTTTCCTTGATTGTAGTAGCCTACGGAATTAATTAACAAAAATGATTTTTTTTTTTTTTAAAGGGTGATGGATTGTGCAATAAATGGATAGGATCTTTGAATATTGACTAATTAACCCTTGGTTTCAGTGGCCCCCACTATGGAAAATCAAGCTGTCCCCCATTCTCTCTCTCTCTCTCTCTCTCTCTCTCTCTCTCTCGCTCTTTTCCTTTGGCCAATACCATTCTTTTATCCGATTTGCATTTTGCAGGTACAAACAGCACAATCCAACTGTGTTTAATAATTGTCAAATTATCTCTAACTTTTCGAGTCACTATAATCATAATACCTTTTTTTTTTTTTTCAGGTGAATTCTTAAAAACGATAAATTTGTCACTATTCAATTGGACAAACACGCATGTACAAGACACCTACAGATGCCACAGTGATTACTCATCAGTAGAATTTAATAAATTTAATATAACATAAGTATAAAATTAAAAAATAAATAAAATATATTATAAAATGAAATATAATATAAAATAAAGTATTATTATTTTAAATTTTATATAAATGCTATTACAATTAAAAAAACAAAAATCTGTGTATTACCAATGTAGCTCTAAAAATGCAAGTACTTTAGAACTTTGAAACTATGGTTTTATTTCTATATATTTCCAATTGAAAACAAATTATCTCTAAGGAAAGAATATTCTTATTTTTCCCCCATCGACAATTACCAAGGCTCACAAGCAAACTTAAAAATAGTATTTTACATTAAAAAAATCATTGGAAAGTAGCGCTTGCAGTTGCTTTTCCGTGAGAGGGATGGGTTGTTTTGAAGATTGAGTGTTGAAATATTATAGATGAGAATGTACTTCCACTTCATCTGGGTTGTTATCTATCTCACTACCTCGATTGTATTTAATTTGGATTTTTTTTATTTATATACCCTTTTCTTTTTAACAAAATCAATCGTATTGTCATAGCATTGTATAAAAGATTGTGCAAAGTGTACAAATTCCTACATTTTTTTTATTTATTTTCATTATATTATTTCAAATTATCTCATAATAATATTTTTTATATTATAACTAGTAATTTCTAGTATGTAGTTTCATAATTAATTGTGTGTATATATATTGAATCACATGTATCAAGGGTAAAGTCTATATTTAAATGAGCAAATTTGTAACTAATTCTTTATTAATAAGAATTAATGTAGAATGATATGCCACTTAAATCCTAAATTGAAAGTCTTTTCTATATATCCTTGTCGATTGACCAAGGAAACATCTTATGTAAACAGCCTTAATTCTTATCTTCCAGCCTTGATTATAAGCTTTTTTTTTT
>JBBYHO010279320.1:0-31431 GCA_038382025.1 Adansonia gregorii | reverse complement strand
CTGTTAATTTTTCTCTTTTCTTTACCTTATTTAAATTTTCAATTTTACAAATTCTTTATAGAACCAATTCACCCCCCCTCTTGGTTCAATCTCTCCATTAAAGCTAACACGACCAAACATGAAAACACTAAAATAACTTTTTTTGCTTTTGTTTGATCCCTAAACTTTTTGTACAAAAAAGCCTAAAAATTCACAAATAAACCCACATATGGTTCGGCTAATTTGAAAAATACCTTTCCAAGGCCTTCAAAAATTTTGGAAAATTATTTATAATTCCCTACAACTTTTAAACATAACATAATAATCCAAAATGTCATGAAATCAAGCATAAATTTCACTTAAAAATCATCCTCAAATTCGGCCAACATCAATAAACAAAGAAAAATATTTTTACAGCATGATTTGATGAATATCAACATATGTCTTAATTTCTACCAATTTCACATCATCATTATCAACACACATAAAAATCATGAAATATCAATATATAAACAAACTTTAATAATAATCAATCATGAAAATACCATGGATAATAGCACAAAATCACATACATAATATCATATCATTCCACAATCAAATATATATTTTTATGACAACAATTAAAATTATTTGCGATAAACATCAACTATAACAAATAAATCAAGAAAGATTGATCATAGCCTTCAACTTGGCCTTTAACATGGAGCAAAATCCATGAGCTTAAGTCATCAAAAGGCTTACCAAAAGAAAGAATTATGAATGAAATGAACAAAAATTCAAGCTTTTAGAAAAAAAATCTACCTTAACTTTAAAACTTGCAAAACTTTAGTGTTTTGTTTTATTCATATACAAGCCAACAGTCCAAAAATAAAGCATCCTCCCCTTATTTATAAAGGGGAGGTTCGGTCAAGAGAGTGCGAAAATCCCCTTTGGCTGAAAATTTATGTTCTTTATTAATTATTATTATTTTATTGGATATTAGTAAATTAAGATAAGTATGAATTAAATTAATTTTGTCCTTTTGTGCGAGTTATCATATATGACTCATCATCTTAATGATAATCAAGAAAAAAAAATCAACAAATGATATGGTTACAACCAAACTAAATTGGCTAGGGAAAATTAAAATCTGACTAAACTAGCTTTCATGAACTAGATTATTTAATTCTAAAATTAAAAATAAAAATAAAAATAAAAAAATTTTGAAAATGAAAAAAATAAAATCACAATAATAAAAAAAACTAATTGGAAATCGTAAATTTTTAAAATTTTACAAGAAAAATACTTACAGAAGAAAATTAATATTTAAAAAAATAGAAAACTCATAAAATGAATTAATATGAATTTATTAAAAGTATTTAGAGAATTTTAAAAATTCTAAACTTAGAAATATTTTACCAAAAAAATTATAGAATAGAAAACTACCTATTTTAGAATTGAAAAAATTCCAAAAATACTTTGAAATTTATAACAAAGAATTGAATTCAACACATTATTCCAAATACTAAATAATAAAAATGCAAAATATGAAAACTTGAAATACAAAACAAATTTTATTATAAAAATCCATGAGCATAAATTTAATTTTAAATAATAAATTTGATAATTTAACACCTTATGGTATAAAATGCCAACATAAATTTTCTCTTGAATATTTTTGATTTTTTGGGTAAGTATTGACATAAATACTACATAAATATCAACAAAAATATATGACAGTCCACTCCGAAAACTTCATAAAAAATTTTTAAAAATTCTTAAGAATTAGAAATTCGACCATGATATTGTTTGCGAAATAAATTTCAAAATGTATTAAAAATATTCAAAAACTAATTTTTCTCTTCAATGTTCATTATTTTTATCCAAAATTTATTCTTTTGGACCCTTGAAACTACATTTTTTCTATCACATCATGCATAGCCATTTAGGTATGAACAAATAGGTCTTGAAATTATCTAGCCCGTCTAGAGGAATTTAACCTCTACCAACGCAGCTGCTAGGTTTTCGTTCTCAGATATTTAGGACTATTAAAAAAAGAGGCTCAAATGAAAAAACATGGAAGATTGGTTAGAGGGAAAATTGTGCTTTAAAAAGCATCTAAACGGAGTTTGATCATGAGGTTCTAGTAATGAAAAATTAACTCGACAAACTGGTAAAAATGGTTGAGGGTTTGCATAGGAGAAGAAAAGAATCTTGCTTAGGAGCATCATCATCCTTGACGAATCTAGAAAATCAAAATCTGAAAGATTGATTAGAAGAACAGATTAATGCATTGGAAGGAATAATATGAGGAATGGGACACGAGATCTATGAGATAAAGGAATAACTGCTGAATATGACAAAAGTGTGAAAAATCTTCTAGGTGAGGCCCAAAAGTTATTGCTACCTTTAACCTAACCTTTGACATTGAAGACTCAAAGATCAAGCCGAGCATATTGCTAGGCAAAGATTTCGATTCCTAACCTATTCATATGATCGAAGAAAAATGACCTAACTTTGTACCTGTGTAGATGAGGCTACCCTCTAACCCTATTGGTTTTCCTACCGTTACCTAATCACTTTTTTGGTGTCTCCACTGAAAAAAGACCATGAAAGGATGAAAGAAGTCCCACATGCGATTTAATCCCTATGACCTATAAAAAACTATGCTCTCTTTTGTTCCAAAATAAACTTATTATTCTCGTGGACATTCCTCTCTATGAGCCCCTTTATCCTAAATGGTATAACATTAATGCCCATTACGAGTACTATAAGGGTTACGAGGACACCTATAGAAAATTGTAATGCATTTAAAAAGAGAGTTTAAAACCTACTCGATGTCAGTATACTTCAATTTGAACCAAAGTCAAATGTTGTTATTAAACTTCCATTGTGTTATACTATGTCCAGTAGCCATAAAGGGAATTTTGCATTTCGACCTGTAAAGCCTCCTAGAAGCAACTTTAACTGCAAATTAATCAAGAATTAATCCCCTTGCTAAAGGATTAAAGGACTTTTAAAAGTATTAGAGTGCTAGGGTGGTAGACTACTCACAAAAATAGCTTTATGCGGTTACTTTGTGGATTTTATAGGTGTGAAACTAAAAAATGCTTAAAAGTGGCAAAATATCTATAGCAATGGAATGTTGCAGAGATAGCTTTTTAGCTACTTTATGAGGCTTTGTAAATATAGTTGTATGTCCTAGTAATGAATGAATGAATTTTGAAGTTTTTTGGTGGATGATGGAGATTCCTTGAATTCTTGCCTTTATGTTGATTTTTCATGCTTATACTCAATCAATTATCCACCACACCATGCATATCAGCAATGTTAATAAACTTGTCCATTCGTTCATGCATTCATGACCAATAATGTTCTAGTAAAATTGACCAAAAAGAGTATTGATAAGAACATGCCTCTTCATAAGTTAATTCAGGTTTTTTTCTAAGGTTAGACATAACTAAAAAGCGAAATGAAAAGGATTAGATTGCTCAACCGAATTAGTGAAACCAAATCCAAAACCACATAGAAGAATAATTGACCCGACACCTCAAATCATTCAAGGAAGTGGAGAAAAGAAAGAGACTCTAAAAACGTATTATGCATAAGGGTAGACTCTTAACATAAGGCATTCACTTACAATTTCAAATCAAAATAAGCAATAGAAAGCTTGTTAAAAACAACACATAACTTAGAGATGCCATAAAAATTTGACCAATTAGAAAAGAAGATTTGAATCATCGACAGTAAGAAGGAAAGATATAAGAAAACTTTTACTAGCTCCAAATGTGATCATTTTGCCAAAGTTCAAAACTCTAAAATTTAAGGTATGAGAAAATTTTGCTAGTCCCAAATGTGATCATTCTGCCAAAGTTTAAAACTCTAAAATTTAAAAATTATAGTGGACTCTAATGCCCAAAAATGCATGTAATGGCATATTATCGCAAAATGGCAAATCATGCATGGCATTATGAGTTAGAAATGCATCTAATGGCATATTATTGCAAAATAATAGGGCATACTTGGAATGAAAAGCTACTCATCCATATTTTTTCTAAGAGCTTAACTAAGGCAACATTTGAATGGTTTCCTGGTTAGAAGAAAAGCCATTTATGTATATAAAAAGGCTTGGCTCAGGCATTTTTAGAGCATATAAGTGTATCTTGGAAATGGCTCCAAATTGGTGGACTTTTTAAAACATATGAAAGAATCATGTTGAAAGTTACAAGGAGTATGCCTATCAATGGAAAGATGTGGCCTTATGAGTCCAACTGTCTCTCGTCAACAAAGAACCACAAATCTATTTAGTTGATACTATTTTACCTCCATACTATGACAAGTTGGAGGGAAATGCATTCTTGAAGTCCATAGACATATTGTTTATTGTGAGAAGAATCAAGCATGGCATAACAGCTAGAAGGATCATAGACATAAGTGATATAGCATTAGTAGGGCAGAAAAGCAATGCTATCAATCAATGTAAAAAAAAAATTAGAGGATATAGTCTTCGACCCTAACTTTTTATCAATCAGTGGATTCTATAGATCCATCCCTATGTCTCCTAACTTTTCATGTAATCTAACCTAGTCCAAAGTTCAAATGTGCAAATGGGTTTATGGAACAATTTTTGAAAGTGCAAGAGAAAAAGAATGAATTTGTACAACCTTTTACCTTTTTTTTTTATTTTAAGTTTTTCCATCAACTTACCCAAAATTAGATCATCTTATCATCCTTACAAAGGCTAGAAAACCTCTTTACCTAGAATAGTATAATCCAAGCATTAGATTTGAATACTACCAAAAGGTAGAAGGCCATATTATAGAGAATTACAATGCATTAAAGAACTAAGGGCAGATCCTTATGGATACATACCCAACAAAGTTTAAAGAGCTTATAAATGCCTATCAAGACAATTTGACCTAAGGGCCATGACCCGCAGGTAGTATACCAACCAAGGGCAATCTATCTTAACTTGAAAATTTTGCACCTTTATTTGTAAAAACTATGAACCTTGGTTTGAAATTAATAAAGTTTAATTTGTAAGCATCATGAATTTTGCTCTAGCTTATAAACTTTTCTACTAACGATTTCTTAGTATCAAAGGTAATGAGAACATTTAAAAGGATTTTGATATGAGTGGTGATTATAACTAAATTAGACTCTTTCAAAAACTGGAAAAAAAGAAATGAGGAACCCTTCACCTATAGTTATACATTTCTTGTCATTCAAATAAAGACCTTTCAAAATTAACCTTTCTTTTTAGATTCTTTAAAGGTTGAACAAATAGGTTGTACACCTAAAAAATTCAGATACTAATAGTTTAACATGTGTTAAATTGAAATTAGGACTCTAAGATCTCTTGAATTCACTTGAATAATCCTATACCATAAATTCCTTGACACTTTTTCAAATCATTGATAAGAACCAACATGAGCCAAAAAAATTTCCTTAAAGATAAATTTCTTTCAATCCAATGCATGATAAACAAGATGTGAGATTTGAAAGGTTTTTTTTTCTAATTTGATTCTTTTTTTAAAGGTTAACTTCAATTAAGGTTCATTTTATGGTTATGGAGTTGATAATTTTATGAGGCACACTCGAAGCCAAAAATATTGAAAAAAAAAGAAGAAAAAAAAATAAGTGAAATATCATGTTATTAAAGTATTCAAAATATACCAACAAGAAAATTATCCTCTTTCCTAAAGAAAAGCTTGTTCATTCAAATGGTTTTGTTTTGAATAAAAAATAGTCACTACTTTCTATCTTTCAAAAAACAAATTCCTTTTGCAGTCTTCTTTAAGCCTAATGAATTATTCTTTCTAAAAACCCAATTAAGGATTACCTTTCCTATTTAGGGCAAAGTAAAGTAAAGCTTTAAGATAAAAAAGAGCCAACTTTATTCTAAAATTATAAGAAAAACATGCCAATTATCATAAGGCCAAAATCAAAATAGATAAAAGTTCAACTCTTGAGTTCCTTCATAATAGAAAAACCTAAAAAGAATGAGATAAAAAATAAAGAGAAGCAAAAGAAAATGAAAAAAAGATAAAAGTTTATGGAAACAAGGATTACCTTAGTTCGAAGAACAAAGGATGAAACTCCTTTTGAAGATAAGTGATCCTTGATTCATTCACTCCTAACACATAATTCAAGCCAATCTTTCCTTTTATTCTGAACCATGAACCATGGCTGCATTACAAATCTCAAAGGACCATTTTGATCAAATCAATCTATTTTAGCTGTCAAGCCATTCCTGGAAAGCTTTTAAAAAGTTTAACTTCTTAGATAACTTTTAAGTCCTTAGGAATATAATGGCGCAAAAAAAGCAACAAAATAAACAAAGTTCTACGGTTAAAACTGAAAAAAGGCAAAATCTAGAATGAACTTAAAGATTTTGAAGTCACTTCCAAATCAATAAAGATAGCCATCGAAAATAAGAAACCTTGCTATTTTAATTCAAGAACAATTTAAACCTCAAAAGAATTTCATGATGTTAATAATGGTTAGGGCAAATATCCAAACTTTTCAATACCTTTCAAAGAACATTTTAAGCTTTAATGCCTATTTTTAGGAACTAACACTTACCGTACACCTTCCAAATTAATCTTTTGAGACTTAGTGTTTACTAGCGCAATTTAACACCAACCAAACTATTACATTTAGAGATTAAAAGGATGTTTTAGCCTGACTGTTTTCTTTTTAAAGAATCTTAGTAAAGGAACACCCACCTTGACTTTATTGTGATAACCCAGGTTGTTTCAAACTATAAATTTGGTTCTAGTAGGCCTAATATATTTGAGTCTTTGACCTTTCTTACCTTACTTAGAGATGTCTCCATAAGTAATTACCAATTACAAAAAAAAAAAACTTTGACATTATATGCCCATCACTCTTGATATAGGAACAAACCTTAACTTTTTAAATTATCAATCAAGTAAACATTTCCCTAGGTCAGAACAAAAAAGCGATCTTCTTCAGTAAATCCTAGATGATTAAATGATTTTAAGTTCTTGCTTAATCCTAATAGGAGTAATCCTCGTTTATAAGAGTTAGCAAATATATAAGCTTTAAGTAAACAAACACAACTTTATTGCTTTGATTATATAAAACTGTGAGACTTTCAATCTTGTTTGATAAACATGGTCTTTTATATTTGGTTACCTTTCGAGAAAACTCAAAATATTCTTAGATTTTAAAGTCAAGATAAGAAAAGGTCTCATTAGGGCAAGCACCAATTTACCCTTAAAAGATCTAACATGAGCTTTTATTGATAGTATAACCTCAAGAAGTGAAAAAATTAGCAATAATGAGATTTAAAGTGATAAAGTCCCACTGACTACAATAAGAATAACATTCTTAATCTTTCCTTACCATGACATGACATAATGTATCCATCATGTCCTCATTTGCATTTGCATCATTTTAAGAAGCATTTGAACCATGCAAAGGTGTTAGCATTTGTATCATCAAAGTTTACACCCCTTAAAAATTTCACATTTCAAATGTGAAAGCCCAAGAATAACTTATAGATTTCATCTCAATTAAAATTTACACTAAAATAGATGCCCAAAAGTAGTTGATAGGTTTTGCCTAGCCATCTCTTGATTAATAGGTTTCACCTAGTCACATCTCTTAACTAATAGGCTTTTCTTTAGTCATCTCCTTTGGCTGATAGGTTTTGCCCTAGTCGATTTTTTTGACTAATTGGTTTCACCTCAGTTGCTTCCTTTGACTAATAGGTTTTATTACAGTCATTTCTTGACTAATAGGTTTTGCCATAGGTTTTACCTCAGTCATCTCTTCTGACTAATAAGTTTTACTCTAGTTATCTTTTTTAACTAGTTAGTTTCATCCTGGTTGCTTCTTTTGACTAATAGGTTTTGTCCTAGTCATCTTTTGACTAATAAGTTTCATCCTAATTAATCCTTGACTAATAAATTTTGCCTTAATCACTTATTTTGATTAATAGGTTTTGCCTTAGTCAATCATTTAACTAATAGGTTTCGCCCTAGTCACCTTTTTTGACAAATAGGTTTCGCCCTAATCGCTTCTTTTCACTAATTAATTTTGCCTTGGTCATCTTTATCAACTAATAGGCTTTGCCCCAGTCTCTTCTGATTAATAGGTTTCGCCCTAGTCACCTTTTTTTCAACTAATAGGTTTCATTTTAGTTATACCTTTTGATTAGTAGGTTTCATCCTAGTCATCTTTTTCGACTAATTGGTTTCCTGTGGATCATTCTTCTAGCTACTAGTTTTGGCCAAGTCATATTTTCGATAATTATTTTCATGCAGTTTGCTTTTTTAATTATTGTTTTCACCTAGGTCAGTTTTTTCGACTACTAGTTTTATTTAGGTCATGCTCAAGCTAAATCAAATATAAAAGACAGGAAACCTAAACAAAATTATGTTTTTGGTTTATACCGTATTCCTAATCATTAGTAACGGCTAAAAGGGATAACTGTAGGCACCTAGTTTTGTTTGAGCCATTTTCAAACAAACTATGCCTAATTGAAGAATTTTAGATTAAATGCACCTATCTCTCTTCTCTGACCAAAATTTGACATTTTGAGGCTGAATTAGAAGGTGATAAAATTAAATAATAAAAATAAAAATAAAAGTTGATTCTCAATAGAAAAAACCAAAAAAAAAAAGAAAAAACAAAAAAACAAAAGAGAATTCTTCAAGTTCGATCTAGGGTGGTATTTCGATTTGTTTTCTATATTGTTTTTGATCATTTTTCTCTTTATCTTATGTGAGCTTGAAGATCCTAAGCCATGCTTAGGTGATGATTTGAGCTAAAAATTTAAAAACCATGTTTATGGCCAAGTCTTGAGCTATGATCTTTAAATATTTTCTTTAGGTTTCTTCGCTGATTTTTGTTAAAAGTTTCTCAAAAGTCACGCTTCCATCAAGAAAAATAGTTTTTTAAATGTTTTATGCCAAGTTTTCTAGTTTTCTTCGTGAAGTAGCTTTATTTTAGCTTTTCATGCTACTTATATGGTATTCCATGTATGATACTTGAATTTTATGTTCTTTCCATGCATTATTGATATCATTCCCATGTTCATGCCTTTTTCCATGAAAATACCATGATTATGGAAACATCACCATAAATGTAAGTGTACTTATGTATGTTTATGTGCATGGGCTATTTCATGTTTAAAATCTTGTATAATATGCATGCTATGATATTTTCATATATTATCATAATGCACATGTCCATGTGTTTTCCATGAAATTAGTATGATTATGGTAACCTTACCATACATATTGGTGTACTTATATATGTTCATTTTATCACCATTTTAGTAATTTACCACGATTTAGGACTATTTGTGCAATCTCATGCACTGTAAGGCCATTTTAGTAATTTTTCATGATTTAGGGGTTATTATATAATTTCATTCATGTTTGTAACGTTCTAGTAATTTTCCATGTTATAGGACCATTTATGCAATTTGATGCATTTTAGAGTCATTTTAATAATTTTTCATGATTTAAAGTGCTAGCTGCATTGGCTTTGAAGTAATCTCGATTTTGATATAACTAAAACTTAAGCTTAATTAGCTTGTGTTTAAATATTTTCAAGTTAGTATTTTTCCATGAAATATTTCCTAAACACTTTGAAAAATACTACAATGTGTTTTAACTCCTTCAAGAGCTTAAAAATATGTTCTTAATACATACATTTATATAAAATATTTTTTTGATAAATTTTGCATGTTTTAAAGTCATGAAAAACATTTTAAAATTGATTTTCATCTAAATGTATCGATATAGTATGTGTATGTATCGATACAATGCTTAGCAATAGCTTAATCTTTCATAAAACCTTTAATTGTATTGATACAAAGCCATTTGTATTGATACATCATGGTAAGCATCGGTACACACCTTGCTTATGTCGATACAATAAGCTTCACTAGTCATATTTTAACTGTTTGCTTATGTCGATACAATAAGCTTCACTCAAATAAAGCTTACAATAGCTCCAAACATTCACCAATCATCTCCAACGGCTATAACCATGATCAATGCTATAAATAAACCTTTCTAACACCTGCAACAAGATGATGAACCAAAGGAAAAAGCTTAGAGTCAAAATTTTCATTAGTTCCATCATTTCTAGAGAATTCACAATTGCAAAGAATTAATTCTTCCTATCTCTATATTCTTCAATTGTATTTTCAGATACACATTTTCCTCAAGCCAATATTCTTATAAATAGCTAGACTTTAGAGGTTCTTTGTTTACACAATCTTATGAAAGAGGGGGTCTTTGCTTAGCAATGGAAACGTAGAGAAAAGGTTTTATTTTATCCATAAAAGATAGAAAGTAAAGGTTGCTATCTTAGCCTAAAATGATAATATTTTATCCTTGAATGGTAGACAATTTAAGTTAGTGAATTGAGAAAATTCGAAGTAAGTGAGACCAAGATAAAGGACAGAGGCAATTAAGGTCAAACTTGTCTAAATCATTAAGTTTGCTTATCCTTTTCTTTCTCTTTAATTATTTATTTTTATTCGCAAACTTACACTCTAAAGTTTATCGCTTAAATTTCTCAATTTTACTTACCAAAGCTTTAATTTGCAAAAAAATTTTGAGAAATCAATTCACTCTTTCTTGATTTATTTCAACAATAAAAGGTCGAACAAAAGGTTATTGTATAATTTTGGCATTGTAGACACCCTATTTTGTCCGGGCGAACATCCAAGGTATCAAAGGTCATTATTTGGGATGCCATCAGGGTTATTCAGATAAGCATGGATTCATTCCTTATCATTTTCCATGATAACTCTATAAATAGAGTTATTTAGTCTCATTATGCTTATTAGATTAGCCAAGTCTTAGAGATTTTTATTTAAATTTTATTTATAGTAGTGCTATTTAATTTAAATTTTATTTATTTTTAGTTATTTTTAATATAGTATTATTTACTTTTCTTATATTTTAATTACTCAATTATTTAAATACTTTTCATATTTTTGTAGGTCAAAACACAAAGAAGTTTCTAAAAGTGCAATAACTTAATCAAGAAGTAAAATGGATTCAATCAAGCAAAGCGATTAAGTTTGGCAACTCCTAAAAATAATATGTTCAATCTACTTAGGAACTAAGTTTTTACTATTAAGGTTTTTGCCTATAAATAGGATTCTTAGAATTAGACTTAGAGACATCCCAGATACATTATAATTTTGTTTGTCTCTAGTTTCAAATGAGGGAGATTTTGGAGGAACTTGAAAATCAAAGATTCGATCGATCTTAGTTTTCTTTTTCCCTGTATTCTTTTTATCTTTCTTGTATTATTTATGATGGTGAAACTCCTTGATTTTATATTTTATTTTTTATATATTTATTATGAACTAGATTTTTTTTTTGGGTTTAATTTGGTGTATTTTATTTTATTTTCTTGATTTAATGATATTTGATTTGTTTGCTCAAACTTATTCTTAATGCATCTAATTACTTGATCACAATTAGACTAATTTGTTAACCTTAATAAACTTGGAAATGGGAATTTTTTGTTTAGATATGAATTAAATGACATATGTTTTACATTCAATTATTAGGATGAATTGATCTGCATGTTAAATAAGAATATATAAGCATGTTATAAGTAACTAAATTGGAATCTAAGCTTAATGAATTTCTTTTAATTCATTTTGCTTAGGAATATAGTAAATTGATTAAGAGAGATATCTTTATAAGACCATCAGAAGATACTTATAAACAAATTAGAACTCTAAGTTAATAACTCATTATCATTGGCCAAGTTAAGAGAGTAGGGTTTTATTCAAATGAAATTTTAAGGGCAATTGTAATCCTAGACTTCTAGTATTTATTGTTTGCTTTTTTATTATTATTATTATTATTAGTATTATTATTATTAATCCTTTATTTGAATAAGATTAAGTTGTTTTAATTTTAGTACTTAACAAATTTGGTACAATTCCTCATGGAAACTATACTCAGCTTCATTCCTATACTATTTGTTTATGATACTTACACCAGAGTGGTGGAAATCCCATAACAAGTTTTTTGCACCATTGTCGAGGAATTGTTTTATTATTTTTGTTAATATTAATACTAAACAATTTTAGTCTTAATTCAAACTTTTTAGTTATTTATTTATTTGTTTATGTTATTTTTATGTAATTTGAAGAGATGGCATTTTATAATTATCAGTGGTCACCAGAAGAAATTAAACAAAGGAATGCACTAACTGCCATGTCCACATAATTGGCTACACTTTCCAAAAAAGCTTGACAATTTGAATGCACGTGCAATCCAAAGCCTATTCATAACTTGTGAATTATATGGGGGAGCACATACTCATGATCATTGCCCAATTTATGCTAAACCCATTCAATATGTTGGAAGTTATAATATGCAGTAGGATTTTTTTGTTTCAACAAATTTCAACAAATATCATTTGAATTAGGGTGATCACCTAAATTTTGCTTGGTGCAACACTCAATGGCCTTCATATTCAGTTGATCTAACCTTTCATCAAGGTTTTCCACTGGAAGCCCAAGCTCTTATCCTAGAAAAGAAGCCGTCATTAAAAAGGATGATTTTGCAATATATTGCAAAAATTAAGAGTAAATATGCTATTCTTTAAACTCTAGCAATATCTTTAAGGAATCTTGAGACACAAGTGAGCCAACTTGTTGATGCCATCTAGAATTGCCCTTAAGAAACTTTACCATATGGTACTGAGATAAATCTTATAAATGGTAAAGAGATAAAAGAGGATGACATTAACCAAAATTACTAATTGAGCCTGAAGAAAAAATTTTGGTTGATAAACATCAGGAAGAAGTTCAAAAAGAGAAAACAAAGTCCAACCCACCATTCACCTTTCCTAACAAATTTGATGAATATTATGCAGTCAATTAGATGGAAAGTGCATCCAACAAAGTTTCCATAAAGAGTTACTCTATCGATCCATTTGAGGCATCTTCAATTTCAACGGCTCTATGGGATGACATTGATTTTGTTGGGTATTTAAAATTGTTGAAGACACAACCATAGTTCATTAGTTCTATCAAGTTTAAACGATTGGAATTTACGACTAATATAACATCATCTTCGAAGCTGACCATCACAAAACCAGCCTCAATAGAGTGTAAACCCTTGCATCATAAAAAAGCATTTGGATGGTTAATTGCTGATATCTAATGGCCCAAGAAGTTTAAGGTGAAAGGGCAATGTTTCAAACATCTTTGGGGAGGCAGGTTTGGTCATCAAAGGTTTTACAGCAATTTAGCCTACCCAAAATAACATTAAAGATAGTCAAGCCGATGATTATAAATCAAGTGCTTTTTAGGAGGCAACCCAAGCTTCTTAAACTTTTCTTTTATTAATTTTAAAAATTTATTTAGTTTTTTTCACACTTAATATTTTTTTAATTCTTTTTATAGGTGTTTAAAAAAAATGGCGCTAAAATGCCAGAATTTGGACCACTGTGCTAGTGTATTATAACCTAGTGCTACAGCACCAGAATAGTGGCACTATAGTGCTGCAGCTAATTAATTAGAAAATTTTGCTTGCCACCCAGATACATTAAAAGTTGACAATACATCATCAAGATCTTGGTGTTATAGCATCAACCGCCCCTTTTTAACATTCTTTGTATTTTTAAATCCCCAATTTTAGATTTCAATTTTTAATTTTTTATTTCATTTTTTTACCTTTTTTTAAGTTCATTAAGGTTATCAATTTAGTTTAATTGGTGATCAAGTAATTAGAAGCATTAAGAACAAGATTGAACAAATAACTCAAACATCATTAAATCAAGAAAATAAAATAAAATAATCTAAATTACATGTTGAGTTCCATTGTAACCTTAGAAAAATAAATCTAGTTCATAATAAATATATAAAATATGAAACCAAGGAGTTTCCCTGTAAATAATATAGGAAAGATAAAAAGAGTAAATGGGAAAGAGAAAACTAAGATTGGTTAAATCATTAATTTTTATGTTTATCTAAAATCTCTCTAACTTCTTGAATATTATGGTGGCTGCTCCCATCTTTCAAAACTAGAGATAAACAAAACTAAAGAGAAAAAGAGTAAAGGGAAAAAAAAACTAAGATTGGTCAAATTTTTTATTTTTAAATTTATCCGAAATCTCTCTAACTTCGTGAACATTATGGTGGCTGCTCTCCTCTTTTAGAAACTAAAGATAAAAAAAGCTATAGAGTATCTAGGATGTCTCTAGGTCTAATCCCAAGAGTCCTATTTATTGGCAAAACATAGAGGTAGAAAAGTCTCTAAGTAGCTTGAACATATTACTTTTGAAAATTGCCAAACTTAATCACTTTACTTGATTGAGTACACTTTACCTATTGATTAAGTTGTTACACTTTGAAAACTTCCTTGTGTTTTGACCAATAAAAATATAGAAAATATTTAAATAACTAAGTAATTAGAATATAAAGAAAGCAAAAAACACTAACTTAGATACTACTAAAAATAAATAAATTTTAAATAAAATAATATTATTATAAATAAAATTTAAATAAAAATCTCTAAGAATTAGCTAATTTGATATGCACAATGAGAGTAAATAACTCGATTTTATAGAGTTATCACTTAACTTAGGTAAAAGGTTTGGAGAATCAAAGGTGTGTAAATTTTACAATTTTGCATAAATGTATTGATACATAAGCTTTTACCTATCGATAAAGGGCCTGCATGCTATGAAAATTCAAAGTTTCATAGGTTGTATAGATACAAATAGGGGTTATATTGATGCATTTGCTTAGTGTATCAATACATTAATAAAGTGTATTGATACAAGGCTTAAGAGTACCTAAAATTCAATTTTTGGACAAAAAGTATCAATACATAAGTAATTATATCGATACATTATGAGGATGTATCAATATAACTTTCTTTGTATCGATATATTATGGATTTTTTGCCTAAATGTATGGATACAATATGCAGTGTACCAATATATTCAGGCAAAATTGTCGAATTTGTAGCGTTTTTTATCTCTTGAATATTTAGGTTGAGATTTTGATTTAGCCATGTGTTTTGCACCAAAAATCATCCAAAATTCATACCAGGTCGTATTATTGAACTTAGGATTAGATCAAATGAATTTTTGAAGCCCTAAATGATTAGTTTGTCTATGGGCATACTTGGCCTTTCCCTATCGATAGGCTACTGTAGCCCTCTACTCCACCACTCTACTTACCAAAACCAATGGAAGGAAAACAGCTACACATAGTACTAGGGGTTATCGCCTTTATACATGAGGAAAACCTAACAATGCCCTTATTTTTGGCTCCACAACATTGGCTAAACCTTTGTTATAAAAAAGCCAATTTTAGCTTAGTAGAGGACACATTCACAACAATAGACTTCACTTTCCAAAAAAACTCCATTTTTTGTAGCTCTCCCAAGCAACCTCTAAAACCCTTCCAAAACCTCCATTTTCTACTCTTTTTTACTAGCAAACTCCTCCCTATCCATTATGATATCAAGAAGCTCATTTATAGCAAGTAAAGGGAAAAAGTGAGCTAAAACTAAAAAACAAAAGGAAAAAGAGTTTTACAAGCTTTCTTGGTATTTTTTTACACTTTTCTCCTATTTTCTTTGTATTTATATACATCTCACACCATTCTAGCCAACCAATACTCATGAAGCCATGACTTTTTTAAGAAAGCATCATTTTTGAGTTTGTTTTAGTGATATCTTGAGTTATTAAAGCCTTAGTGTTGTTCAAATGCAAAAAAAAAAAAATCACATTTGTCATGACTTATCTTAGAACAATCACTATTTTATTAAATCTTGGCATTCTCCACCATCTACCATGCAATAATATTTGATAATACTTTGATATTTCAAGCATCTTATATGTTCTATTAAGCTTGATGATGTTTTTGTTGAGGCTAGATGGCATAAAAATCATTCTTTGATGATGTCAAAAATTGTCCACCATTTGTTTCATGACATGGAAATACTTCCTTGCATGTTCTTACCATCTTTTATGTTAACATGAGCATCCTTTTAATGGTTCTTGTATTTTTTTACACTTTTTTCATTTTTTTAACATGTTGCATGTGATAACAATATTGTCTTGTTTGCCTTATTGCCATGTTTATGTGCTTTACATGATTAAAAATACTATCTTGATGCCTCTATTTTGTGTTTGTTGGCTATAAAAATATGATTTTTAACCAAAACCCTAAGTCCATGCTACCTTCAATAAATGAAGACTAGCATGGATTAAATGTTTCTACTAAATTGGTCCTTAAATCTTGGGGATAAATCAAGCTTTTCAAGCTTAGATTTAGGGTTAAATGAGCTTAAAAGTTTTATTTTTCAAAAAAAAATAACCCTTTTATATGTTAAAAATGTTAGGCCTTGATCCTGAGTTTAACACCTTTGTTTGTGGCATGGTCAACAGGTTGTTTCATCGTTCTAAACTACTATGGTATTGCGGAATGAACTCATGACACCAATGCCACCTTTTTCTCCATCTCATGGATGTTTGGATGTCCACGACTCAAGTTTAATTCCAAAAAACTTGAAAATCAAATAACACCCTATTTTTGGCTTGACAGCATTGTAATCATGACTTGAAAAATTATTTTCAAACTCTAACAATTTTTTTTTAGAATTTTGTAATGTTTTTTTTCCTTAAACAGCAATAATTACCTCTCCAACAATATCTCATTTTCCTTTGGATCTTCCAAATAACAGAGTTGTGATTTTTTGAACTGTTACTATCTAGAACCCTTAGAATCAACAATTTACTTTAAGTCATTTTCACCTATAAGATGATTTTTTGAATTTTCAAAATATTTATCCTAAAAACTAAGTGAAATTCCCTTTTTCAAAAAGGTATTGTTTGAGATTTAACGATCTTGAACGTGTCCAGAGTGATTTTTTAAAGTTCGTCACACCATTTCCCTTATATATGTTGTCTATGCTAAAATGACCTTAGCTTCAAAAATTAATTCAACCAAGAAAGGAATTTTTCAGGATTTATGGAATATTTTACTTTAAACTATATCCAGTTATCTTTCCAAAAGTACCTTGCTTAACCCTGAAAGCTCTGAATTTGCTCGAAGTAACTTTGAGAATGGAGATAACATGATGCTATCCCCTATTTTTCTACCCAAGAAAATAAATTAACTTTCTTGAACCATCTTTTCAAGATAATCGAATGTCTCAACATATGTTCAATCAACTCCTCCTAAAGTCATAAATCACAAAGTGTGTTCCATGAGACTCAGATCAAGGCCGAACAAAAATCAATTTTATCTTTCACTCAAATTGTCAACTTTAATTTTAAAATATTTGTTTTTATTAAACATTTCATTTTTCAAAAATCTAAAAAATTTTCACCTTGGGGATACTCCAACCCCCATACTTCGAAGGGATACTCCAACCTCATTTTTATAAACTTTATTCAAATTCCAAAAATATTTAAAAATTTCACCATCGGTTTATTTTAATCCCATTTTTCACTTGATAACCCAAATTTACTCTCTCCCAGATGTCATTGGGCCTTTTAACCAAAACCTTATTACAAAAAAAATCAAAAATCTTCACCATTGGGATACTCTAACCTCAACTTTTAAGGGAATATTCCAACCTTGCTTTCTACTCAAAATAAAAATTTTCTCTCTTTTGGACTTCCTTGGGCATTTTAATCAAAACTCTCTTTTCTATACCTCAAATGACCACTGAGTCTAAATGCATCTCAAAATTGTCATTTTGATTATTCCATTAATAATTAAAAACAATTATAAGATACATTTTGGCCATCCCTCTTTTTTTTGTTTTTGTGTGCTTATTTTTACAGAAAGTTATTATACTCTTTTTTGCCTTACTAATTGTTTCCTTTTGTGGTGTTTATTTTGCATTCATATTTTCAAATTATGTTCGAAACCTCTAAGGCAATGTTCTATGTTAGTATTTTTCCAATGTTTTACGTGGAATATCTAGTTTTCAAATTTAAATTAAAAGATCATTTTATCAAAAATCCTAATGTTCCCTAAATCTATAAGGCACATACATGATGTAAATTTTTCTTCAAAACCATATTATAATTTTTACATGAAATTCATGCAGTAAAAAGGGATCATATCAAAATAATGACTAAACAAAATTGAGGAAACTGAAAACTAAGTAAGGTATGGATAGATGGTAACGATTCTGCTTGTCATATGGGTGTTAATCCTTTCTCATGTGTAACCAACTCTCGAACCTAATGAATGAATCTCCAGACCTCGTAGACCTTGAAATCAATGATTCAACTTTTGTAACTTAAAGTATCATTTTCAATAGGCATTCGATCATTCCTAGCCCAAAATGATCAGAGGTGACTCTAAATTTTTGGCCACTTCATGGTGGCCATCCAACGTCAATTGGATGAGTGATTCTCCAATGATTTTCCTCCTTGCTATCCTCGTATCATGCTTAATTCAAATGTCAATCAAGGGATACTTAAAGATAACAATTCCCATTCCTAATAAAAATCTCCCTTTTTTATAAAGTCACTCATATCACAATTTGAATGATTCAGGTAAGGCATAGTGCCAAGTAGGAGTGATTCTAGTAATTTGCCATGATTTAGGGGTTATTTTGTAATTTCATTAATTTTAACATATTTTGGTCATTTTCCATGATATAGGGGTTATTATGTAATTTCATGTATTTTTGCATCATTTGTCATTTTTCATGATTTAGGGCCATTAATGCAATTTCATGCATTTTAAGGATATTTTAGTAATTTATCACATATTAGGGACTTTTATGTCATTACATGTATTTTAATGTCATTTAGGTCATTTTCCATGATCTAGGGACTTAAATGCAAATTTGTCAATTTTGATGTCGTTTAGGTTATTTTCCATTACTTAAGAGTTATTATGAGAAGTTTCATGCATTTAAATCATTTTCTATGATCTAAGGATCATTCCATAATGTCCATGCATGCTAGGTCCATTTAATCTAAGGATCATTCCATAATGTCCATGCATGCTAGGTCCATTTAGATTGGTTTCCATAATCAAAGGATCAATTTGCAATTTCATGTATATACTTTATAGTCATTTCCATGATGTTTTTAATTTAATATGCTTATACATTAATTATAATATAATATTTTGTAAAAAAATCTGAGGCAGCATCCCCAAAAATAGTCCATAAGTATGCTTCCAGCGTATGGAAGTCACCTCATTGATTATTATATGCAAAAGAATACCCTCTTTAAATAAGTAAATCATAATTTTCAATTTTACCGAAAAAATAAAAATTTTCGTTTTCCTTAAATTTTTTGGAGTGCAAAAAACATTTTGATTTTCAAAAAATATAAAAATCTAATTTATTTAAGGTGCAGAGAATAATATTAATATTAAATTATTTCAAAAAATGAGAATCATAATTAAATATCAAAAGAATTAATATTAATCATAATCAAGACTTTAGTCAACGTGTAATTAAAAGGTAATGATTTTTAGGTGCCAGGAGAGGGCTCAATCCTTACTTGTGATTGTAACCAACTCCCAAACCCTTTCAAGTGAACTCCAGTCTAAAATAAACCTTCGAGCTTGTTTTGAGGGTTTCATAACCCTTAAAATACAAGCTTCCATAGGTGACTGATCTCACCTAGCCAAAATAGATTAGTAGCAACTTTAAGTTATTTGGTTATTTCATAAATGTTCATTAAGGATTAAGTTGGATGTGTGAGTTATCAAATAATTAAGTCTTGTCCCAATATGAGAAAATAAAATTTATTTGTTTTAGTCTCGCATGTCAGATTTGCGAGTGTGGTACGTTAGAACAACTAATGTTTCTAGAGTTTTTTTATCTTTAATAGAATTTATATAAAAAGTATTGCTTTAATAATAATTAATAATTATTTGATCTACTTAATTATTATGTGGGCTACATGTAATCCGAACTTCTCACACTTGGCCTATATGATAAATCAAGAACTTGAATAAGTGATATTTAAATCCAAACTTTAATATGGCCATAAGCTACTCTAGTCCAACTCTCAATCAATAAAAGATTCACATAACATGAATCATGGTGATAACATTCTAACCTGAATATTTCCTTCCATGTATTAAGTCAAACTTGTTTTCTTAAAATAGGTCAAAGTCTGGCATTGTCATCGAGGTTTTTCTTTTTCATTTTAAGTCAAACTTGTTTTTTCAAAATAGGTCAAGCCTTGGTATTACACTCAAACTTGTTTTCTTAAATTAGGTTGAGTCTTGGGATCATCATTGGTATTTTTCTTTGAAGTCAAAGTCATTTTCTCAAAATGGGTTAAGCTCTAGAATTATCACCAAAGTCTTTTTTCTTAGGATGAACTTGTTTTTTTAAATTGTAGCTTATGCCCTTAAACCAATCAAATTAGGAGATGGGATATAGAATTACTCAATTGCATACCAGTCATAAACTTTAGTGACAAAAGGTTTTCTTTCATATTAATGGCATGATTGACTATCATGAAACCACTAATTGGATGAAGCCTATAGAACTTAAAAGGCGTAAAGGAATTATAAAGTGTTATAATCATGAAATCTTTATACATCATAGCCAAGTTCCCAAAATATGTTTTTGATCATAGATTGTCAAGATGAGGCATTTACAATCCTTAAAGAGTAGCATATATTAAACAACCATTCTCATAGATTAAAGTAATCAAGATATTTAGAATGGCATGGGGATGCATGTTTGATGAAACAAGTTCACTAAACCTAGCCCATATGATAACTCTATTTAATATTAGTCAATTAATTGCTTACAAAAATGTTTTCATGTGCTAGTCATGTAAATAGTTCTCTAAGTTGTCTTACAAGTCATCTTGTATAGTGTCATGCTTAGAGATCATCACAAATAGGCCTACTTTGATGGATGCTAAAGGAAGGATGGTTTTGGGTATGGAATAAAGCATATGAAGGTGAATAAAAGATCCAAAGGGGATTCACCACTCTTAATGACATCATAGATGTATCCTATTTGTTCTTAACTATAGTTAAAAGAATTAAAGTCCTTGCCAATGCACAATGGATTATAAGAACTTGTTTTCATAGATTCATGATCAGTAGCCATGAATTATAAAAACTAATATAAATTAATGCATGGGTAGATGCTATGCCATGCTTTTACTTAATTCAAGAGAATTGGTGAAAGAACCGTATTTCGTTGATAGGTTGGTTACTAAAAGGCCTCGATAAGATCATACATGACTCTACAATATTTCAATGATCATGATAGGTTTCTAGATCAAGCTCATGATTTATGTTCATAGAATAGTAAGGTTTATGTTAAAACATAGCTTATGGTTTATGCTTATTGTCAACATGTTGGGAACCTAATGGATCACACACAATAAGATGGATTTTATGGATTAACTTTGGGATTCAATTGAGTTCAACTTAACTAAATAAAAAGGTAAATTAATTGGAGGACTTAATTGAATAATTCAGCTAAAATTTTACTAAGACATAAATTTAGATTTATGAAATATAAACTTTTTATCTTTTTTTATTACATGGTAAATAAGATAGTTTTATCCAAATAATGTCCAAATTAGGACAAAACCATGTCATGGTGTTTTTTACTCTATCCTAAAGGTAACATGGCAATTGGGTGTCCTTTTAATTATCTTGATTTATAATTATTAGATAATTATATTAATAAGATAAATTAGATATAATTTATTTTCGATAAATTAAGAGTATAATTATTAAATTAAAACTCTTAAAGAAGCCTATCATAACCAACTTAGCTATGGTGTAAATAAGCTTAGCTATGAACCAAATTGTTATGGTACTTACAAGTATTAACCGATTCATGATATGCTTATTTAGATGTGCATGGTTTAAGTATTATAGGTAAGTTAGTTAATCAAATCAAACTAAAGGTAAAAGAATTTCACCTAAGATAAAGGTCTGATTAAATACCTAATTCTCTCTTTATGACATTTAGGGATTGGCCAAGCCTAGTAGAATGAGATTAATCTTGATAATTGTTATCAAAAATAGAGAGAAAGAAATATTATCTAACACTTGGAGAGAAGCCATAACCAAAAAAGAAAAAACAGCTATAATTGCCACCTCTATGCAAGGTTATTCTCTTATACTTGTTTTCTAAAAAGCAAATCCTTGAATCATTCTTAGTTTTATGAAAGAGTGAACCACCACTTCTTACTTTTTGGTTAAGGCTCAATAAGCTTTCTAGTAGCACTAGAGAACTACTGAACCTTGTTGAGGCAAGATTTATGAAATATTCATGATCTCGAAGAATCTTTTAAAAAGCATAGCCATTAATCTTCAAGTGCATATGACTTTAGAATACTCAAAGTTACAAGATCTTTGAGTCGAGTAATCTCTCATCATATGAGTTATTTAATTTCATAAATATTTGAAATTGTTTACCATATGCAAATCCCTTCTTAAAGATCCATAAGGAAGTCCAACTATTTCAGTGATTTTATTTCCACTACAATTTATTATGTTTTATTAATTTTATTTGTCACTAGAATAAGGTAAGACTAATTTCAATCTTTGTAAATCCCTTTCATAGTGGTTTTAGAACCTCCAGATTGTGGACTACATGTAATAAGTATAGGCTCATTCATGTTGATTAACATCTTGATGTCACTTGTATTGATTTCTAAGTTCTAGTGATAAATCATTGTAAAATATTTTCCTAATATTTTTTAATATGGACTGCTTGCTAATGATGTATAAATCTTAAATTAATTGTTTAATTTTGGATAAATTTTTTTTATTGATTTAGATTGAATAAACACATTAGTATGTTGAAAATAGCTTTAGTTTAGCTACTATAGCATATGTTTTGTTACTCTCTTTTTTTCATCGTTTTTTTGCTCTAAAAATCGATTTTTCTTTAATTTTATTCTGGCTTACTAGATCTCAACTATAATTGATTTTAGTGTTCAATATTTAAAAGTAATTCTTGTGTTTTAAAATTATTTATTTATTCATTTTGAATTAGGTTTTGTTATTTGAAAAAATAGACAAAAAATTTTTGCACTCCATTAATAAACCTGGTGAAACATGAAAGTTTTTATTTTTTATATCTTTTGAAATTTTTGATTTATTTATTTTAAGGAGGGTATTCAAGTATAAATAATCAACGAGATTCCTTTCATGCAGCTAAAAGAAACCTATGTGTTATTTTAACTTGGGAATATTGCCTCAGTTATTAAGAAATGTTTTGCAGTGTAAATACTTTTAAAGACTTGATTCTAACATAAAAATACTAAAATGACCTCAAAAGTTCGATTTTGACACGAAAGTGCTAAGATAACCATAAAGGTTCGATAATAACATAAAAGTGCTAACATAACCCTAATAGAACGCAAAATGAAGGGTTCTAACCTAATGGACTTAAAATGACCTAATGGACTCGATTTTAAAACTAGGTCTATCCAAATGACACAAATACCCCTAAGAATCCATGTTTAACTTAAAAATTATGAAATACCCCTTGGGTTAGGCAAAAGACAAAGATACCCTTAATAAACAAGCTTAAGTCGAAACTTCCTCCACCATAAAAAAGTTCGGCCAAGCCATGAAAGCTCCCTTAAAAATTTGATTTTTTTAAACAAAAATGTGGGAGAACACCATGAACAAATCTAGACTTAAGAAAAAAATCCTAAGCCCATTTTGAAGAACTTTTAATATAAACACAATGTCAATAGTGATCTTCGACAAGGCTGCTGGGGAATGGTTTATTAATATCATTAATAGTGGAATATCCTTCTTAAAATTAGATGAAATGAATGATTTTAAAAATAGAAACTCATATACTTTGTCAAGTTTTATTGGGGAGAACGAAAGATTTTCCAATAATAAATTCTATTTCATTAGCAAAAAAAATCATTTGCTTTAAAAGAAAGGAATTATTCTTAATTATTGAAAATTGATGCCAACCTTAGTCAAGATTTAGGATACCATGTGATTAATATGTGCCAAATAGTGGGCATTGAGGGAGTGCTAATCATTCCTCACACATAACTGACTCCTAAACCCAACTATTTTTTTGGTTAAGAAGCAAACTTGAGATTTATTCTTTCTGCTGTGAAGCCCTAAGAATTCATTTTTGATAGGTAGCAAATTACACGTAGCCTAAAAAAATTGTTGGCAACTCCTTTGCACAACCATTTTATAATGGCTAGCAAGCCCTGATAAACATTCTAAGTCTTATCTGCTTCAAGATGCGTATCCAAGTACATTCTGACAATTTGGATTTGAGAAATCCAAATTTGGATTCTTAATATTACAAAGAATGTCTTGTGAAGACAATAATGTCTTAGCAAAACTACTTTAAGACAAGTTGAAAAAGTTTCACTTGTCCAAAATCTTAGATTCTTGACTCGTGAATAGTGGGTTATCCGAACATCATGCCTTGGTTCAATTAGTTTTATATGACACATGCCATTTGAGTAAGAAAATTTGATTTAAAACTAAATGTAGTCTTCAAAACTTGGTCTAGGTAATTGGTTAAATAAATGAAGGTAGGTTTCCTGGACCATTCTTGATTACATAATTAACTTAGGTAAATTAGGGCAATATTCACTATATGCCCTGAGGTGTGGGAAAGCATAAAGTTTTATTAAAATAAATTTTTAGGTTTGATTTGAAAAAGGTATTTCCAAATTGGGTACCCATTCAATATCATCCCCACAGAGGTGGCAATCGACTCGAGCTAAGGCTTCGATCCAGAAATATTATCATACTTTATTTTTTAGAAAATATTTAATCAAGTTCCTTTGAAGGCATTGTCATTTTAATTAAGAAATATTAGTTATGACACACAATTGTTGTAGCAATATCTCATAATATAGAATTAAAACATGGAAAATGGGTCAATTTGGAATGTATCTCTTAATTTACCTTGATTACTTAAAGAAATAACCGATTAATGGCTTAAAGATGAGCTTCGACTCAAACAATGATCAAAGCATAAAAACTGACTGATGGTTAAATAAAGACAGGGAGAGAGGAAAAAATTAATTTTTATGGAATTTTTTAGCGAAATTCATTAGCTTTGTAAAATAAGATATTCTTCAAAAATTTTTTAGAAAATGGTAAAAATTGATATTTATTTCATAAAAGAATTTTTAAAAAACTTAAATTGATTTTTTTCAAATACAAGCCTTAAGCTGAACCTTAAATGACATATGCATGAATCATGACCATCTCACAATGCAAAGCAAGCTCATTCAGGGTTGTTCAAAATCTAAAATGATTGTCAACATGAAAATCATGAATTATACCTTATTCTCGATAATATTGGCAACTCATGCTATTTGACTTCCCAAATTTATTCTTGACCCAATCAAACCCTAAGAAAGGAAAATAATATGTCGTTGGAAAGGTAACTTAATGAAGTTTCTTCAAAAAATAGTGACAAATTTCCAAATAAACATTTTAAAGGAGAAATTTTTTTTTAAAATGCATCATTGGCAGTAGAAATAGGGGATTCATGCAACGATCATGGAAAAATAACCAAGACTTGTTTAGACTTAGAGAGTCATGTACGATATCTTGTTAGGAAAATAATTGAATGTACTCTATAGGGAAATATCACTTGGTGGGTCTAAATGGGATGTTATTGGTGCAAATTACAAAACTCAAGGGTTCTAAACAATGTATGATGAAAAATTCATTACTCGTTTGTATGAACTCAAAAACTTACGTTCAATGGCACATTGAAGAGGTAACTTAAAGATATTTAAAGTAAAAATCCTCAAAAGATTTTTAAAAACTCATTTGAGGGGTGAAAATAATTTCTTAATCCAACCAACCGTTACTACCAATAGCCAGGAAAAAAGGGAAAAATATTTTTGGTCACATAGGCATAAATCATGATTTAGGCATTCAAATGTCTAAATACCAGGTCTATAACAATTTTAGTGGGTCCATTCCAAGTCGAAGGGATCACTACACATAGACCACACACTAACTATGCAATAAGTCAATAAAAGATCCCAAAGAGGCCATTGAGCATTCGAATGCTTTCAAACATTTAGCCATAGCACTTTTGTCATGGAATACTTGTATTAGATACTCATAAGAAATGAGAAATGTCCTTTCTCCAAGTCTATAATAGCTTTAAATAGTAGGTAAACATCTAACAATATCATTTATTACTAATCGCAAGGCTTTTGAACAAGGCTCCTTATTTATTAACTTAAAAATCAACCTAACTTTAAAGTTTGTTAACTATGGCATTTTCTAATGATGAATCCAAGCATTGTGGTGTTTGATATATCCTGAATGGATAACATAAAAGTGATAGAAAAAGAATAAGCTAAGGTATCTTAGGAGATTTTCAAAAATTAGTTTTATATCTAAATCACACGAACATCTCATCAAACATATTATGAATTGGGACATGTAAAATAGCAAACAAGGACATATTCATCACATAGAAATAAAGAGGCCAAACATTATGCTTCAATGTCCCATGCTTAGTCTAAACATATTTATGCCATGCTATAAATATCAAGGATCATCATCTCATAGCATAAAGAATACAAGATTATCCCAACATAATCACCAAGACTAGATCCCTCATGCATCATATCTCAACATTCCTAGTTATAAGGCATTAAACATGTGTCAAACATATAGTTAACATCATAAAAATCATAACAAAGAAAATGCATGAGCATGGATTTCTACATGAATCCTCTAATGTACGAATGGACATGGAAAGGTACGTAACTCCAAACATAAAAGAACAAAAGAGAGCTAAGAAAAGATGGAGAAAATATACGTCCTAAGCTCCAAAATACAAAAGTTTCCTTCAACCTTTTTTTTCTTTCCTTTATTTTCTTTTGCCATGGCCTCTCTCTTACTTTTTTTATTAAAACTTTTTTCTTTCCTTTTAAATGTGCTTTTGGGTTCATAAAATGAAAATGGTGTGTGTCTACAAAAACGAAGGTGAGGGAAGCTTTTAATAATTCTTAGCTGACCATGCTTAAAGGAGTTTTGTGACTTTACTACTATGTGCCATCTTGGCACGTTATCTTCTTAATATGTTTTTAATCACCCATTAGCACAGTACCTTTTAACTTAGGACCAAGAAAGAATGCCATTATTTAAGCCATGTACTCATGCCCTTATATTAACAATAATGCCATTTTTGGTGGCTATTTTTATATTTGCCAAAATTAAATTATCCTTTGAAATATCTAATATTTTTATAATCTTTTCCACCATTGGGCCACCCTAGTAAATTTAAAAATTAGGGCCCAATTATATTAAAAATGAAATATGGATGAAAATTTAATAAATTCATAATTGGACCTATATTATCTAGAATGAAATCCAACATAGAATGGCTAAAAATTTAAATTATTTTTTGGTAATAACATAGGGATTAATGGGTAATGAAAGCTTTGGAATTTTGAAAGCAAAATTGGATTACCTAAATTTAGTGCCAAGGTATTGATGCCCCTCATTAAGTATCATTATCTTAGCCTAATGTATTGATACTTTTAGAAAAGTACCCATACATCAGTGCCCTGAAAAGCACATTCAAAACTTTAGAACAAGTGTATTGATAATAATATCAATACCTGCACTAATATTTGAAAAATTTTGACTATTAAAAGCCAAAGTATCAATACCTTAGGGTAAGGTATTGAAACCCTTGACATATTTTGTGTGAAATGTTCTATTTTGGCTCTTTGATCACTCTTAACTATTTGATCCAGTCTTTAGGCATCTTTATTGACTCCAAGGCATCGCAAAATTACTTTTAAAAGTTATTGTTCTCAGGAAAATCAATTTTGCACCTCGAACAAAATTAGGTGCTTATAGTGAGTAAAAGAATTTATGGAACAATAGTTGTTGCCTCTTTATAGATTAAAAACCCTTGTACTTGAGTCAACCTTAATGTTGGCCAAGATCTTGAGAGATCCTGATGGTGCACCACTCTCCTTTCTTAGAGAGTAAAGTGTCATATGTTTTTAAGCATTTTTGCAATTATTGCATATTGTTCGTTATCTTTGGTTATGGCTTAGCTAAATTTTATTTGTTTTTTTCTTATGAAAAAAAAACCTAGAAAATTTACCTTTCGATATATTCCTAATGAGACCGAGTTGCTAGCACAAATGAATCCCAAAGCTCTAAAAAGCTCCATTACCCATTTATGTGAATAATTGTTAGAAATTAAAGACGTTTATGCTTCTTGTGGCCTTGTAGAAATTAAGCAGTGACAATATTACATTTGTGTTCATGCAGTTTGAAAATTTTAATTGCCGATTCAATCAAATATAATTCTTTGTCAATAGATCATATGGAAATTTGAGTGTTTTTATGCTTTTACTTTCTTTGCTTAATTGTATTTTGTTTATTTATGCTTATGCCAATATGCTTAAACCTTATACTGATTTCCAATAGTGGTATCAAAACCTAAGGTTATAGATTATCAAAACCTAAGGTTATAGATTATGTGTTATTACATTCTAATTCTTGGTGATAATCAATTAAATTTATTCATGTGTTGACTTAACAATTCTTGCAACATAAAGAATGTTTCCTTGCTTGTTTCAATTTAGAACAATTTTTTGTGTAATCTATTCTTTGTGTTATAAATCTTATTAGAGACATCTTACTTTGTCTAAACCCTTTAATCAATTTTTCTCCTATTTTCATGTGTTAATAAAAAATTTTTAGATCGAGCCCTTTTAGATGAAACATCATTGATAATAAGTCCTATTTAAAAAATTAAAATGCATTAGAAAAGCTCAATTTGTTGGAAAAGTTTGGTACATGGACTTAATTAAATTAAATATATATATATATATATAGAACTAGAATAGTTAAAATCAGGTATATAGCATTCAAAGTTTAAAATTAGAAATATACCTTAACTCAACTCACCCTCCTAAATAAGATGGTTGTTCAGTGAAACAATTAGAGTCAAAACGAAGGTCGATTTTAAAAGTTAAACCAAGGTCAATCATGGACTAAAATGAAAGACTCTCAAAATTAAGACCTCAAATGAGGTCAAGTGAAATTAAATGTACAAAATGTCAAAAAGGCAAAAAAAATTGGATTCACTAGAGTTACAAAAAGGCTTTATCGCAAAAGATCAACAAAAAGTCAAAGTCAAACTCGAATATGAAAAAAATTGACTTTTAAATTTGAAAAGATTGAAAGCTCGAATTCGAAATTGATTATACCATAGTCAAATTGAACATAGCGAGAAGCTTAAAGTGGTTAAATTAAGTTTGGGTTCAAAAGAGATACTAGAAAATGAATTCCCAATAATTTAATCTAAGAGGTCTAAAATTAAAAAATTCACATTTTTTTGAAAAAATTGTTAGGGGGATATTTATGATACACAAAGGAACATCCAATTAAAAATTTTCTAAGATCAAACATGCATCAATTAGATTAAGGAAACAAATTTACAAGACTAGTCACATAAATACGCCATAGTTGAATTTGACGAGTTAATGTGGCCTTATGCTTTGTTGTTATTTTTACCAAGGCACAAAGGCGTCATAGACTTTAGCCAAGTTAAATGTTATTGTGGCATGAAAATGTCATCTTGAATGCAAAAGTTACATCCAAGTGAGGAATGAAAAAAAGTGATAAATTAAAAAATCCTTCCCATTATAACTAGAAAATGTTGTCATCTTTTTAACCTAGCTATTCATTCTTTAAATCTTAAGCTGGTTATTCACTTTTTTCCACATAAAAAAAAGGAAAGTTAAAGTTTCTTAGAAAAATAAAAAATGAAAAGTCGAGGAAAATTAGGATTTGGAAAGTTTTTGTTGGTAAAATTTTTATTATTTCTCTTTTGTATTTTTATTTGTTTAATAACCTTATTTACCACATTCATGCATATTTTTCATGTTTATGAAGTTGTATCACATGTTCATGTGTTTCACTGTATTTTGCTTTCTTGTAAGTTATATCATTGATCTTTATGTTTTTTGATGAAAACATGTTGTGAAAGCTATTCTGCCCTTATGAGTGTTCAACCAAGCTGGGAAGTTTTACATCATGCATTTTTCTTAATTTATGCTATGAAATTTTTAGTTTCTGATGTGTTTGATAAAATAAGCATGAAAATTTTAAATACTGATGTCTATATTACTCCATGACATGATGCTTAAGATGCCATGATACTACCTTTCCTTGAGGTTATTTTGATATTTGTAATTAGTATACCACTTGTTTAATGAAATGAAATTAAAACATGCTAGATCATAGTCCATGTTAAGACATTGAACCATGATGTTCTGCTAGGATCTTGTTCTTTGAATTACGTTTTGGGGATATCCTATATTTGCTAGACATTTGATAAAAGGTTTGCATACTTAATTGATGAAAATTAGCTTTTTAAAACCCTCTCGAGATTTGGTTCAATATTAGCCAACTTTGGCTTATTATTTTACTACCATTTTTTCCATTAGGATATATTAAACTTAATAATTTTTGCTTTAAGTGCTAGTTAAGGCCACAAGCAGTTGATTTTAAAGTTTCTTATATTAGTTTTGGGTGGATGTACATTGAGGTTTGTGTTTGAGGCTTGTATGGTTAGGATTAAAAAGAATTAAGAGCATGATTTGGTACAATTTTGAGGGCTATCATAGCCCTAGTTGGAAAGGGATTTCAAATGATTCATTAACGCTTAAGTAGTGCATTATATAAAGAAAGTGTTAAAGTAAAAAAGGAAAAGAGCAATTAGTTGCTCTAAAATCACCCTAATGGATTTTAATTTATTAATTCATCTAACTGTTGCATTAGTCAAGTGCCAATCCAATTGTTCTTGAGATAGGCTAATTAACTTGCCATATTTGAGTGTTAATAAAGTCATGAAAGGCCATTAGCAAAAGTAGTAACATTTGGAGTGTCATCCATGGAAAAACTATAGTTTTAACTTATTTTTAACTATTGTAATAGTAAGTTGGGTTGTAAAAATATTTTCACTCACCAAATGATTTTTTGAAAATTTTTAGTTATGTATCTAATTTTTCCAACAAGCTATCATATGCAATCTTTCAAGTTTGTTTAAAAGAGTTATGAATTTTTCTCCTCAAGCTGTTTATAACACTTGAATTTAGCAACTAAAGCATATGACTTCCTTTTTGTGCCTACCAAATGATTTTCTGAGAATTTTCAAGTATTTCACTTAAATAAAATTAAATTAGCATTCCAATGGTATACTGTACATAACTTTTTGAGTCTAAATGAGTCCACATCAGATTTTTTATCGTTTACTACGTGAATCCTTTATATCCTATGACAAGGCTCGATTGTAAAATATTTTAATCCTTCTGTTAGATTTAATGGAGAGATTGAACCAAGAGGTGTGAATTGGTTCTATAAAGAATTTGTAAAATTGAAAATTTAAACAAGGTAAAGAAAAGAGAAAAATTAACAGAGGATATATAGAGGTTCGGTCCTTTAACTCGGCACCTACGTCCTCTCTT
>JBBYHO010279210.1:0-31441 GCA_038382025.1 Adansonia gregorii | reverse complement strand
TTAGAGCCAAATTGAAGGTGTTTTTGGCCATTTCTTAAGGGGGACAAGGTGATGTCAGCATGGTGGCTATAGGGTGGTTGTAGGAAGCAACTTGCTGCTAATGTGATGTGCATAAGGTGGCTAGATAAAATGCTGAAATGCTTTTGGTGCAAGGTCAGGAAAGTTATTAGGCTTTTATTATGAGTGAAAAAATAATTAAAGTTGATCCAGATAAGATTAAAGCCATCTGGGAATTACCATCCACACATATGCAAAAAGAGGTGCAAAGTTTCTTAGAAAGGTTGAATTACATTGCTAGATTCATATCCTAACTCACAGATAAGTGCGACCTGATTTTTTGGCTCTTATAAAGACAAAACCCTGGTGAATGGAATGAAGAATGCTAGAAAGCATTTGAAAAAGTTAAGCGTAATTTGCTAGTGTTTGTGCCAGTTTTATTGAGATAACCTTTGATTTTGTAATTATTAAAGTTTGAAAGGTTTATAGGTTGTGTGCTAGGACAGCAGGATGAGATAAAAAAGAAGGAGCAGGTTATTTATTACCTCAGCAAGAAATTTCTTGATTATGGGGTAAATTGTTCTCAAATAGAAAAGATATGTTGTGGCTTAGTTTGAGCTGTAAAAGGCTTTGACAATATATATTGTGTCATACTAACTAGTTGATCACCAAATAAACCTAATCAAATATTTATTCGAAGCACCAACTTTGTTACAAAGGATAGCTAGATGGCAAGTCTTGCTATCAGAATATGAAATAGTTTATATGAGTTAGAAGGCAATTAAAGGGAGTGTTGTTACTGAATTCCTAACACATTAGGGATTTAATAATTATCAACCATTGAATTCTAACTTTTTTGATGAGGATTTAATAAATATTTTAGTGGAAGAAGAAGGAGAGTTGTCGAAGGAATTGACATAGAAAATGTATTTCGATGGAGCATCAAATGCTTTAGGCCATGGAATCAAGGCAATCTTAATATCTCTAGAAGGAGGCTATTACCCTTTCACTACTCAGTTAGACTTTAATTGCACAAACAATGTAGCAGAATATGAAGCATGTGTTATGGGACTTCAAGCAGTTGTAGAGAGAAAAGTTACTTATTGAAACTATATAGGGACTCAGCCGCCTTGGTGATTTATCAATTACGTAAAGGATGGGAAACTTAGGATTCAAGGGTGCAACATGAAATGTAATTCTAGAATTGCACAAAGAGATTGAGACGGTAGAATTTATTCATCTGACTCAAGATAATAATCAAATGGCTTATGCTTTAGCCACCTTAGCTTCGATGTTTAAAGTAAATAATGGGCAAGAGTTAACACCAATTT
This sequence comes from Adansonia gregorii, assembly GCA_038382025.1. Classification (NCBI taxonomy): domain Eukaryota; kingdom Viridiplantae; phylum Streptophyta; class Magnoliopsida; order Malvales; family Malvaceae; genus Adansonia; species Adansonia gregorii. The sequence continues at coordinate 30,113 of JBBYHO010279210.1, read as the reverse complement.
GGATGAGCATATACAAGTCTCCTGCATATGGTTACAATGTCCAAATAGAAGCGGATGGTCTCCCATGGTATCATGAAATCAAAAGATATCTCAAGGATTGAGCATACCCAGATAATGCCTTTGAGACTAAGAAAAAAATTTTAAGGAGGTTAGTGATAAATTTTGTTTTGGATTAAGAGATTTTTTACAAAAAGAGTTATGATCAAGTGTTACTAAGGTGTGATAATGCTCCCGAAGCATAGAAGATATGGAAAGAAGTGCATAAAAGGATTATTGGTATCCATGTGAATAGACATAAAATTGCAAAGCAAATCATGAAACTGGGTTATTTTTGGATGACCATGGAAGGTGATTGTGTTAAATATGCTTGAAAGTCTCATAAATGCCAAGTCTATGCTAACAAGATCCATGTACCACCTTCACCATTGCATGTTATAATTATACTGTAGCCTTTCTCTATATGGGACATGAATGTTACTAGACCAATTACCTTTGTAGCTTTGAGCCATCATCACTTCATCTTGATGGCTATTGATTATTTCACCAAATGGGTTGAATAATAAATGTGACAAGGTTATCGGTGATAAAATTTTTTAAGACTAATAGCATTTGTTGATTTAGGATCCCTAAAAAAATTATAACGGATAATGCCTCCAATTTGAATAATAAATTGATGATAGAGTTGTGTAAATTTCTCATCACAATTTGGTGACATACAGTCCAGAGATGAACAGAGCTGTAGCTGTAGATGTAGATGCAGCTAATACAAATATTAAAAAAATTAAAAGGAATATGGTAGAAACCTACAAAAATTGGCATGAAAAGCTTCCCTTTGCCTTTTTGGCTTATAGAACTTTAGTTTGAATTTCAACTAGGGCAACGCCTTATTCGTTAGTGTATGTTATAGAAGTTGTCTGACCAATTAAGGTGGAGATCCCTTCACTCTAAGTTTTAATGGAAACCAAGTTGGAAGAACCTCAATGGGTTCAAGATCGTTACTAACAACTGAGCTTCATTGAAGAAAAAAGGATAAAAGCTATTCAACATGGGCAGATGCACTACAAAGAATGATGAAAGCCCATGATAAGAAAATTTATCCTAGAAATTCCATAAGGGAGAATTTATACTAGGAAGAATATTGCTAAGATAAAAAGACCTTCGGTGTAAATTGGCACCCAACTTAGAACTTATGTTGTCCAGAAGACATTTTTAAGAGGAGCATTGATATTGGCAGAGATTGATGAAGGAATTTTATGAAACCCCATTAATTCAAATAATGTAAAAAAATATTTTGCCTAAAAAAGAAATAGAAAAAAAAGATAAAAAGAAAAAAAATATGAAAACCTAAAAAGGCATTAATTAAAAAAATAAAAAATAAAAAACAAAAAGAAAAAATGGATGAAAACCAAAAAAGGCACCTATTTAAAAAAAAGAGAAGAAAAAAAGAAAAAAAATCAAATGAAAACTCCAAAAGGATATCTGATCAAAGATGGTATAAGGAGGAGACTTCAAGCTAAAGCCTTAAAATGACAGCTCAAGCAATTTAAAGGAATGAAGAAAGTATAATTTGTAGGAAAACTAAGTCTGAAAGAGGCTGTATGATCAAAGACATTTTCAAGAGATAGATCTTTATGAAAGTAAACTTTCCACTCAGAAGAGATCTTTGAAAAACTAAATAGGAGATCTAGCTTATCTAAGTAATATCTGAATCTTTTTTGTAGTTTATCATCATTTCTAAAATAATCAAAGTTGTATCTTTTTTCTTTGCTGTAATACAAGTATATATTCTTATTCATACATTTGTTAGATAGTTTTTTGGACAATGCTAACTTTTTTGCTAGATGATATTTAATGTTTTGGGCAAATAGAAATCAAGGAAAAGATAACAAATTGAATTTTCTAAATTATTTTGAATGAGATCAAAACACTGGAAGGATCTTGGTTAGTAATCCAAAGTCCTTCGGATATTCTAAGAAGAAGTAGGGTGGATAAACTACATATTCCTCATCATGCTCTTCCTCTTCAGCTTATATCAATTTGTTTTAGCTATTGATGGAAATTTTAGAAACCACATATTCCCTAGAAACCACATATTCCCCATCATGCTCTTCTTCTTTAGGCTGTATCAGTTTGTTCCAGCTGTTAATTGGAAATTTTAGAGACCATATATTCCCAATCATGTCTCTTTTTTTTAATTCTTAAATGATATTGGTGCATCATCTAGTTTGACTTTTCAAGAATAAGTGTATCATGTCTACAATGACCTCTAATGATGCCTTCAAATTCAAATTCAAACACTGGCTCCCTTTGCTAAAAAGAAATATGATCCCTAATGTTTTTTGAGCATGTTTCCAATCTCCAAGCAAAAATATGGGTCCATTCCATCAAATGAAAAAGAAAGATTCATCACATTTTCTCTAAAATAGGCTAGATTAGACATTGATAAAGAAAATTAAATCCTAAAAACTCATCATATACAGTCCTCAAGCATTTGCATTCACATTTAATTTGTGAATCTTCAGCTGAAAATAATATTACGATGAGCTTATTGGTATAGGACAAAAAGGTAAACCTCGTATTCCTTTAAGTAATTCAAATATGAAGCATTTTTACCTCATTTAACTATATCAGTTCTACCCTGGTTAACCTTTTAGGCCTAGATTATATCTTGATCATCCTCATTTGACTGTATTGGTTTCACCCTAGTTAATCCTTTTGACTTAGGATTATATCTTGGTCATCTTTTTTTGGCTATATCAGTTTCACCCTGGTTAACCTTTTACACCTAGGTTACATCATGGTCCTTCTTTGTTTGACCATATTAGTTCTACCCTAGTCAACCCTTTATACCCAGGCTATATCCTGGCCATCCTTCATTTAACTGTATCAGTTTCACCCTGGTCAATCTTTTAGACCTAGGATTATATCGTGGTTACCTTTGTTTGACTATATCGATTTCACCCTAGTTATCCCTTTATACCCAGTTTATATCCTGGCCATCCTTTGTTTGACTATATTAGTTTTGCCTTAGTTAATCCTATAGACCTAGGATTATATCTAGGTCACCTTCGTTTGACGCATTTGTTTCATCCTAGTCAACGCTTTACACCCAAGTTATATCCTAGCCATCCTTCAGCTGATTGTATCTTTTTTGCCCTGGCAAATCCTTTAGACCTAGGATTATATCCTACTCACCTTTGTTTGACTATATCGGTTCCACTCTGGTCAACCCTTTACACCTATGTTACATTTGAGATATCCTTATTTGACTGCATCAATGTTACCCTAGTCAGCCATCTAGACTTAGTCGTATTCATTTGACTATATCGGTTTCACTTGGTTAACCTTTTAGACCTAGGATACATTCTGTTTACCTCATTAGCCTATACTGATTTCACCCTAGTCAATCCTTTTGACCAAGGTTGCATCCTGGTCACCCTCTTTTGACTTTATTAGTTTCATCTGAATCAACTCTTAGATCAAGGTTACATCCCGATCACCCTTATTTGACTATATCAATTTTGCTTTGGTCAACCCTTAGACCTAGGTTATATCTTGGTCACCTTTATTTGACTATATAAGTTTTTTCTGGTTAACTTTTAGATCGAGGTTACATCCTCATCACCCTTATTTAACTATATCGATTTTGCCTTTATCAACTTTCTAGACTTGGTTTTCATTATAGTAAACTTTCCTATCTTAACCTAGGCCTTGCCCTCAGTTATTTATTTTTAATGAATGCATTTAATTAAGTTTTGTTTTATTTTATTTATTTATTCATTTTTTTGAAAAACATTATAGCTCGAACGAAACTATGTTTATTTGGTCTTTGCCCTGTTCTTGATTCTTAGCAACAACCAAAGAGGGATGACACTAAACACCTAATTTTTCCTGGGTCCTTTTCTAATAGTTTCAATTATCTAAGACCAAGAATATGATTGTCGCCCCGATAGAGCTCAACATCTGCCAAGCAATTTTCATATTTTTGTAACTCATTCCATCACACATACACGATCGTATTAACACGTGACCAAAAAAACGCCATTTGAAGACTGATCTCAAATGAAAGAATGAATATTCAAAAAAAATTGTTTTTAAATATTTTCTTGCCAAATTTGGAAAATCATTCTTGTAGATGATATCATATTCAAATTTTTCATTTTCATGAATTTTTTTAGATTTTTTCATGAAGCTTTAAAGATTAACCATCATATATTTTTACCAACACTTATGTAGTATTCATGCCAATATGCATTCCAAAGAATAAAAAATATTAAAAAAATAGGTATTGGTGTTTTTACCACAAGATGTCAAATTGTCAATTTTGTTATTTGATTTTGAATTTTTACAATATCACAAGTATTATGCTTGTGAAATTGTTTTAGTTAAATTTATTTCAGATTTTGAAATTTTATTTTTTACAATTAATATTTTAGGCAATATTTTTCATTTAATCCATTTTACATAATTTTCCATGTATTCTTTAAAATTTTCTTAGTTTTAAAGCCTAAGCTTTCCTTTACTTGTAAAATTTTTGGGAGAATTTTCTCGAGTTTTAAACTTAAAAATTCTTTAAATATTTTCATTTAACCACCATCAAATCCATTTTTCAACATTCATTTAATTTTATGTGTTTTCCAATTTTTTGGATTTTCCTATTTTCAAGACAAAGTTTTCTACTTCGTAAATATTTTTTAGAGGAATTTTTTAAGTTTAAGATTTTTAAAATTCATTAAATATTTTTATTAAATTTATATTAAATCAGTTTTTAAAGATTCAATTTGTATTATGACTTTTGGATTGTTTTTTTCCAAAATAACAAATTTCTTCCATAGAGGTTTTTTTGTAAAATTTTTTGAATTTTGGATTTTAATTGTTTTCTTGCACATAAGACTTCTTGAAAATTTTTCTTGCATAATTCCATAATTGAAATCTTTATAAAAAATTCTTATTAATTTTATTTTAGGTAAAATCTCTTTAATGGGCTTAAAAATTTCAACTTTTGCAAATAAGCTTAATAATTTCTCAACAAACCCAATAACTTTACCAAGCACATTTTCTTGATTTTCCACCAAGCCCATTTCATTTTCTAAAAGCCTACCAAGCCCATTTTAATCTCTAATTTTTCAACAAAGTCCACTAACTTTTTCTTTTTTCTTTTTTAATTTTTATATCAATTATTTTGATTCAAAATTTTTTTTATTTTTTATTTTTTATGGAATTTTGATTAAAATTTTTATATGATTAAATTCTTAATTTGATTTATTATGTGAAATTTTGTTGAGTACATGTATTTTAATTTGTTATCAATTTTTTATGAAATTTCCAATTAGGCATTTTATGCACCTTGATTGCTTTGTTTCTTTACTTCTAAGGTTAAGTTTACTTGTAAGTTTTTGATGTAATTTTGTTTTTACATAATTAATTTTATAATTTGCTAATTTAATTACATAAAATTTAATTTGGCTGGAATCAAATTCCTTTCTAACTAATCTAGTTTCTTCCTAACCAATTCCATCAAGTTGCCCAAAAATGACACATGCTCATCATTCCACCTAAAGTAGCATAATCATGAAAATAAGGATAGTGGTTTGTAAGAAAAGATGATAAGAGCATGGGCTTATGACACAAAATTTATTATTTTCCAAGCTAACAAGTTAACATCAAATGAATTAGAAAAAGAAAAAGTAAGAAAAAAATATGGAAATTTGGCCAAGGATAATGAAATCCACCTTGGCCAAATCATCCTCCCCTATAAATGGGCAAGATGTTTTCTTCAAGGGTTCTTAGTTTAGAGGCCAAAAAAATTTTTTTTGAAAAAAAAAAAGAAAAAGAAAATACTTGAAAAAAAATTTAAAGCTTTGTTAAGGTATAATCTCCACTAAAATCTTTGAAGTTTTATTTGTTTCATGCATTTCTCTTATCTTTGGTGAGCCACAAATATGCTTAAGTTCATGGATTTTTTATCTATGTTGAAAGACTAAGCATTATGGCTATGAACTAATTTCCTTGATTTCATTACTTTTTTTCTTTTTTCTTATCACTAAATTATCTTTCTTCATGAATCATGTTTATGTGGATATGATGTTGGTTTTGGTGTAGTATTTGTCACATATATGTTCATATGCATTTTATTTCCTTTAATCTTTTCTTGTGATTATGGTGAAATCACATGTTTATATATTTATTTTTTTAATTTTATCATATAATGGAGCTAACTTGTGTTAAATAAAATATGAATATGTGATTATTGAGTAAACAAAATTTGATTGGTAGATTATTTAAGTATTAGGAAAAATTCATGCTTGCATATGTGTTTTTTTTTTATCATTTTGTAAATATAAAAAGTTTAAGGGCTAATTTGTAAAAATAAATAAAAATGGAAAAAATAAAAAACTTGTTTAGACCTATATGCTTAGCTAAAGCACATGTGCACCCTTAGGAGTGTATTTTATGCATTTATCAAGTTAAAATACATTTTTTTAATTTAAGGTCTTTTCACAATTTTAAAAAGTAAGGACTTTTTTATAAATATTAAACAAATTATTCTAGGGCACAAAAGGTGATTGAATCTTACTTATAATTTTCTATGTGATTTTTTATGATTATTTTGATTTTTTTTAATTGCTTAATTTTATATTTTAATCAGGTGCGGGCTAATTTGCAATTTTAGGAAAGTTTAGGGACCTTTAGGGAAATCTATCATTTTTAGGCCAAAATGGTTATATTTAGTATGAAATCATTCATTTAGAGTATTTTAAATATTTTTAGCATTCCATTGGTCCTCCGATGGAATGTTAAAAATAGTAAAACCTTTTGTATTCTTTTGGTTCTTCATTAAGGTACAAAATGCAATATTTGAAAATTTAAGGACTTAATGGCATTTTTGCATGTTAGGTTATTTTAAAATTTAAATTCTCCATTTAAGGTATTTTGGGTAAAAAAAATATTTTTAGCATTTTTTACCAACTTAGGACTAATATTTAATTTTGAGAAATTTAGGAAACTATTTACAATTTTATACTTTAGGTCATTTTTGTAATCTAGATTACCCATTTAGAGTAAAATTATCATTACTTGTCTTTTCATGTTTTTTAGGGTTACTTGGATACTTTCATGTTAAAGTTATACTTAGGGGCATTTTTGTAATTTTCATCGAGTCAAGTCCTAGGTAGTCATCAGGATGCTATTATGCCAAAGATGTAAACTTAGGATAGGTTCACCTTTTTGTGATCCTTTTCGCATCCATTAGGTCATCGAGATACTTTTATGTTGAAGGTACACCTTAGGGGCATTTTGATAATTTTCTTGAGCCAAGTTTTAGGTAATCATTGGGATGCTTTTATGCCAAAGATGTGCATTTAGGATAGGTTCACCTTTTTATAATCTTTTTCATGTCTTTTAAGGTTGTCGGGATACTTTCATGTTGAAGGTACACCCTGAGGGTATTTTGGTAATTTTTTTGAGTCAAGTCCTAGGTAGTCATCGAGATGTTTTTATGCCAAATATGTACATTTATGATAGGTTCACCTTTCTATAATCTTTTTTGTGTTCGGGATACTTTCACGTTGAAGGTATACCTCAAGGGTATTTTGGTAATTTCTCTAGAATCGAGTCCTAGGTAGTCATTGGGATGCTTTTATGCCAAAGATGTACATTTATGATAGGTTTGCCTTTTTATAATCCTTTTCATGTCCTTTAGAGTTGCCAAGATACTTTCATGTCGAAGGTATAACCTAAGGGTATTTTGGTAGTTTTGCATAAAGACCAAGTCCTTACTAGGATACTTTCATGTCAAAGGTACACACTAAGAATAGGTTCGTCATCTTATATTGTTAACAGGTTTTAGGATGTTCTATAAACATTTTTAATAAAATATAAAATTTTCTTTCTAAGAAATTAAGCTAAAGTCTCCAAGTTAGAGTAATATGTAAAATTTCTCCTAAAATATGAAAGAAGTTATACGAATTATTTTAATATTAAAATATCCTTTTCAAAATGACAATCGAGATTTTTATAAATTTTGAAAAACATATAAAACCTTTCGCATTCCTTTGGCCCTCCACCGGAATGTGAAAGATATTTTGAATTTTAAAACCTTTTGTGTACCTCTGGTTTTTCGTTGGGATACAAAAGAGAATGATAAAAAGCTTTCGTGTTCCATTGGTCCTTCGATAGAGTGAGTAAGAGATTTTGATTTTCAATATTTTAAAAACTTGATTTTTCAAACATGGAATAATAAAATTGTTTAATAAATTATTATTTCATGAATTTATAATTAAATACCATATGTTGAAACTGAATAAATATTAAAATTCAAGTTAACATGTAATTAATAAAGCACTGATTTTCAGACATCACGAGAGGGTCGATCTTCATTTGTTATTGTAATTGACTTTCGGACCCTTTTATATGAACTCTGGTATAATCGCAAGCCTTGTAGTTAGTATTCAGGGGTTCGTAACCCTCAAAATACAAACTTCGATGGGTGACCAATCTCACTTAGCCTAAATAGATTGGTGGCAGCTTAAAATAAATAGTCATTTCGTAATGACTATCTAGGGTTAAGTCAAGTGAGCGATTCATCTCAACTACCCAATCCCCAAAATAAAAAAATGTCGATAATGGTATGGCCTATGGAAATAAGAGAATATAAAATAATGATAAATTTAACAAATATAGGAGCGAATGCCATTTAAGTCGAGCTTGGTCAAGATTTGTATCCAAGCCATATTGCGATAAGTTGCAATTAATTATTTTACCATGTAGTGGAAGCAGCCTTGCATGCTAATGTCACTAAGTTAGTTGTATGCAAGTTTGTAAGTGGGACATCATTTTGCAAATATGGGGTTCTTGAATAGATCATCACAAATAATGCACGTAACTTGAAAAACAAGATGATGCAAGCAATTTGTTCTTAATTCAAAATTCAGCATCATAACTTAGTGCCATTCTACCCAAAAATGAATGGGGTAGTCAAAACGGACAATAAAAACATTAAAGAAAATAGCAAAGAAAATGGATGAGACATATATAGACTGGCATAAGAAGTTCCCTTTTGCACTGCATGCTTATCGCATAATGGTTCGAACTTCTACGAATGGTACCCTATTCTTCTTAGTCTATAGGGTGGAAGCAATTTACGACAACATGGTGCAGATATGAATCCTGACTAGCCCGACTTAAAATGGTGAATGTATCCACTATTTCTATATAAATATCTATATATATAGTTATTTCTTTTTATCTTTAGGGTCCATATCTTTATTAATATTATTTTTCATTATGAGGACTGAATTGTCGAGATGAATCACTCACTCGACTTCTCTAAATAATCATTACAAAATGACCATTTGTTTTAGAGTCAATACTAATCTTATTTTAGCCAGGTGAGACTGAACAACTGTCTTAGTTTATATTTTTAAAGGTTACAAAACCCATGAAAACAAACTCCAAGGTTTGCACTCATACCAAAAGTCGCATGAAAGGGTTCAAGAGTTAGTTAAGATCACAAGTAAGGATCAACCTTCTCGTGATTCTTGGCAAGAAGTACCTTATTAATTGCATGTTGAATTAAATTTTGATTTTTATTTGGTTTTGATATTTGATATTTAATTATAATTCCCATAATATTTTATTAAAGAAATTTATTATTCTGAGAAAGTCAGGTTTTAATGCTTTTGGAAATCACAAAATTATTTGTACCCTTGTAAGGAACCAAGTGGACATGAATCCTCTATCGTATCCCATTAGAGAACCATGTGGAATACGAAAGGTTTTATTTCCTAAAATTGAAAAATCTTGACTTCCTATTTGGAAAAGATATCTCACTATAAAAATAATCCATAAAATTCTTCACATATTCTGGTAGGAATCCTATGTATTAATTTAATTAGGAGACATTGCCTTATTTATAAAAGTAATTTTATTATTAAAAAATATGAACTCTATGACCTAGAAATGACCTAATATGATGAACATATTCTTAATGTGTACTTCTGACGTGAAAGTGTCCCAGTACTCATAGAGAATTTGGTTCAAATACAAAACTATGAAAATACCCCTAGGGTATACCTTTTCCATGACAGTATCTCGGTAACCCTTAAAGGACTCGAAAATGACTGAAAAAGGTTGAACCTATCCTAAATATGCACCATTGGCCTAAAAACATCATAGTGCATATGTAAGACTCGATTCGAGAAAAATTGCCATAATGCTTTTAGGGTATACCTTCGACATCAAAGTATCTCAGCACCCTAATGGACACTAAATTGATATTATAAGGCTAAACCAATCCTAAATATTCACATTTGGTGTAAAAACATCTTGGTAAGAAAATTACCAAAATACCTTTAGAGTATACCTTCGATGTGAAAATATCCTAGTAACCCTAAAGGACACTAAAATGATGATGAAATAACGAACCTATTCTAAATATGCACCTTTGGCATAGAAGCATGCTAATTACTATCTAGGACTCGATTCAAAATAAAATTACCAAAATGCTCTTAGGGTATACCTTTGACTTAAAGTATACCGATAACCTTAATTGACCTTAAAATTAACTAGGAAGCTTGAACCAATCCTAATATTCACCTTTGGCATAAAAACATCTTGATAAAAAAATTACCAAAATGCCTCTAAGGTATACCTTCAGCATAAAAGTATCCTAGTAACCCGAAAGGACACTAAAATGATGATGAAATGATTTTTCCATGCTAAAAATTGAAATTAACACGTAAAAACTGAATTTAAATGGAAAATTTTCAATTATACCCCTAAACTTTTAAAAATTACATTTCATAACCTATAAAAAATCAAGAGAATACGAAAGGTTTTGAAAATTTCTATATCCCTACAAAAGATCATAGGAATAATAAAAATATTTAAGTGTGATAAAAATAACCATGTTACCCATAAATACTAAAATTTATTTTGTAGTCTCTAAACTTTTTAATTTTGCATTTAGGTCCCTACATAAGAAACACTAAGAAAAATCATCAAACATGTGAAAATAAACATGAAAAACATAGCGAATATATTTATGAAGATTCAGCCAAACATCATGGCCTTGAAACAAAATTTTTCAACATTTTGCAAAATATTCCCTAAACTTTTCTAATATTTACATAAGTTGCTACAAAAAAAACCACAAAATTTCACCAAAAATCTATAAATCAAGTGAAAATTAACACAAAAATCATGGCAGAAATATACGTGAGGGTTCAGCCAAGCACCTTTGGCTCTATGACACATTTTTATGTATTTTGCAATTTAGTCCCTAAGCTTTCCTAAAATTACAAAATAACCCCAAAAATATTAAACACCTAAAACATGTTCAAAAACACATAAAATCAGTTTCCAAACAGCCATGAAACTCTTGGCCAACCCAAAAATGGTACTTAAAAAAATTTAATATTTTACAATTTAATCCCTATGTTTACTGATATTGCAAAATGGCCTAAAAAATAAACAAAACGTAAAATTATCACAAAAAATAGTCACAAAATCATCATAAAAAATTCCAATCAAATTTGGCCAAGGTAAGGAATGAACATGCATCAATATTTTATGACACAAAATCATGAAAATAAGCATGAATAAATGCCATCAAGTTTAAATACAAAATAAAATCATAAAAACTGAATATATAAATATGTAAATTAACATACCAACATGAAAATATTAGAACAACAATATAAACATAAACATACTTATACAACAAAATTAATATCTCATCAACAACAATAATATGTCAAAAAAAATCAAGCTTTAACAAAGAAAAATTAAACATAACAACAAATATATAGAAAATTGATCATTGTCAACATGTTAGCCTTTCAACATGGATGAAAGTCCATGAGCTTAACATGTAGTTGACTCATAACAAAGAAGAACAATGATTGGCGTAAACAAAAATTACAAGATTCATGGATGAAATTACCTACAAAGCTTGAAAACTTAAAATTTCTTGAAAATTTCCAAGAAAATGGCTAAATTTGGCTATGGAAGACATTTGTTATTTGAGAAAATTCTCCATGGTTTTCCAAGGTGGGGGGAATGACAAGAAAAAATATGGTGGTACCCTTTGGCTGTAGCCTTCCTAGAGTTCTCTAGGAAACTTTCTTTTTTTTAATTTTAATTTTATTTATTTTTTGTTTAATATTAATCTGATTTAATGCTAAGTGATTTTGATTTAATTTAAATTAATTTCTTTTTTCATTTAGTGAATTACTTCATGCATGAAATCACCAAAGTGTAGATAATTTTAGAAGATATTTATATAATCTGTAAAATTATACTGCAAAAATTAATTAAAATGATTAAATTATAAAAGTTAAAAGTTATGAATTTGAAACAAATTTTATATGATTAACTTAATTTAATCAAATAATAAAAACTTTTTTAATTTAAATAAAAAACATTAAAAGTAACAAACTCGTAAAATTTTACGAGAAAAATCTTTATTGAGAAAAATTATTATATGTAAAAAAATGTAAAGCTCATAAAATAAATTGAATTTGTCAAGACTGATTTAATATGATTTAAACAATAATATTTGAAAATTATAAACTCAGAAAAATTTTGCCAAAAAAATTTACAATTAGAAAACTCTGTGTCTTAGTAATAAAAAAAATTTTAAAACTTATAAAACAGATTAAAAGTTTCAAAACTATTTTAATATGATTAAATAATAATATTTGAAAAAATTTTAAAATTATAAACTCAAAAGGTTTCACTGAAAAAATTTACAGAGTATAAAACCCATATCTCAGTAACATAAACAAATTCTAAAACTCATAAAACAAATTAAAATTTTCAAAACTGATTTAATATGGATTAAATAATAATATTTGAAAAGAATTTTAAAAATTATAAACTAAGAAAAATCTTTCTAAAATATTACAAAGTAGAAAATTTTGTATTTTAAAAGTAGAAGAATTTCAAAAGAAAAATGGAAAACTAATAAAAATAAAAGAAAATTTCCTAAACTGATTTAGTATGAATTAAATAATAATATTCAAAGAATTTTAAAAATTATAAACTAAAAAAATCTTTTAAAAAAATTTACAGAGTAAAAAATTTTGTATTCCGAAAATAAGAAAAAAATGTAAAACTTATAAAATAAAATGAATTTTAAAAAACTAATTTAATGGTAATTAAATGCGAATTTTTAAAGAATTTTGAAATAAAAAACTTGAAAAAATTCTACCATAAAATTTTATAGATAAAGAAAAGCTCATGTTTCAGAATCGAGATAATTTCAAAGAATTTATTAAAACTTATATAAAATGAATTAGATAATATATATCATCCTAGATATTAATTTAAAAAATAGGTAAAGATGAAAATCTAGAATAAAAAATAATTGTACTAGGAAAAGTTTATGAGTATAAAACTTGCAATACTGTAAAAATTTAAAATTAGTCACAAAAAAGACAACTTGACTTCCTCTGATATAAAATGCCAATATAAAATTTTCCTTGAATATTTTTAATATTTCGTAGTATATATCGACATAAATACCATATAGGTATTTGTACAATTATACGATAATCAACTTCCCAAGTTTAATGAAAAATTCTCTAAAATTCCTAAAATCTTGTCCGCTGATATTGTTCACCGAAATTTTTTTTTTAAAATTTTGACAAGAAAACATAAAATGGTTCTTCTCTTAAGTATTCGTCTTGTATTTCCAAAATTAGATATCAAAGTGTGATTCATTTTTTATCACATGAACTTGCATGCCGTTTAACTATGGATAAAAAAGTTCTGAGAGTTTTGATTCATTTGAAAAAAATCATTCCCAATAAGAGTTGCCATTAAATTCTCAATCTTGGATATTCAGGATTATTAAAAAAGAAAAAGGGGATCCAGATGAAATTAGATATCTACACCATTCGACCTATTAAGGTTGTGGTCCCTTTACTCAGACTTCTGAGGGAATCATAGCTTGACGAAGCCAAATGTTTCAAGGACCAATATAAACAACTTAATCTTAATGAAGAGAAGAGAGTAAAGGCTATATGCCATAGGCAAATCTATAAAAGTGTATGATGAAAGCCTATAATAAGAAAGTATGTCATCGTTAGTTTCAAGAAGAAGACTTGGTATTCAAACAAATTCTCTAGTATGTCATCATTAGTTTCAAGAAGAAGACTTGGTATTCAAACAAATTCTCTTAATCCATAAAGATATTCGAGGGAAACAAACCCTAAACTAAAAAAGTCATTATATAATGAAACCATTTTTTAGTAGAGCACTAATCATAACCGAGACGGATGGTAGTGACCTGCCCAACCCTATCAACTCTGATTCTATCAAGAAATAATATGTTCAGGAAAGATTTTGGGATAAAAACCTTAAAAAGTGTCCTATGATCCTTAAAAAAATCATTGGATAAAAATTCTAATAAGGTATCTAGGTAAATAATCCCCTTAAGTTGAAAACCCAAAAAGGCAGCTTAAGTAACCAAAGCTTACCCATACCTAAACCAAACATGCTACACATGGACTACTAGTTTTTGACCTATCCACCATGCCATGACCAAAATACTGAATTATAACCTAACCTACCTATCTGACCCTAACTTAGCCTTCTAAATTTTGCTTTTAACCAAACCTGAAGATGAAAGGTGGTGTCTAGCAAAGCTCATTCAATTACCATATTATGGGGCAATTTGTAGGGTTTTCTCAAAGATAGATTGACATCGAAAAGGTTAATCATTCATTAAAGGTCTCTAAAAGAGCTCGGCAGAGGATTCATGTCATTAGCATTAAGAGGCACCAATTGCCTAGAAAAATCCGTCTTTAACTCTCTTCGTATCTTAAAAATTTCCATGGATTGTATTTTCTTCTTTCTGAATGAAAAATAATTACTTATTTCTCTTTTAGTTTCTTTTCTCATACCTACATTTCATATTGCATCATGTTTATCATTTCGTTGATAATGCTCACTAAATGTACAAAATTGATAATAGGATTTCCTAGTTACTTAAAAGAAGATGAAAATTTTATAAGAATATCTTTTCATGTCTAAAAGCCATGAATGAACCTTAGAACCATAGCCGGTCTTACCAGTTAGACCTCCCCATTTTGAAGACATGTTCAAAGATCTTTTCCCCAGTACACCCTAGCCAAAACGTACAGATAAAACAGTCATTTCTGACCTTTGTTATTAACACCTAAAATTTAAATTATTCTACTTAGATCCTAGAAGTAACCTCTTTAGTCAGATAAAAAATCAGCCCATCAGATTTGTTAGCAAACCTAGTCAGCAAAAGAATCCCAAACATAAGCTGATCAAGCATAGGGATTATAGACACCTAATTTTGTTCTGTTAATGAAATATAAAGTCTCAAGTTTGTAGACACCTCATTTTGTCTAGTTAATAAAATACAAAGGTTTAAGATAATTGGAAATGAGGCCATAAACAAGATCCGATTAGAATGATATTTCAATTTGTCATCCTAAATAAATTAAATTAAGCTTTATTTAAGCCATTAAGCTTCATTTGAGCCAAAGAATTAAATTGAAATAGGCCAACATAGTGGAAACTAGACTTGAATATTTAAATTTGCTTTAGTTAGGTAGACTAAAAATAATAATTTTAAATTTTAATATATATGAAATAAAATAAAATAATGAAATAAAATAAAACAAAACAAAAGCTTGAAGCAGCTAAAGGACTTGCCATCCCATTCCTTTGGTTGTTTTAGCCATCTAAAGTTTTAGACAAGGAGATGAATATTGCCAAATTGGTAATAGGGAGAAAAATTATAAAAAAATAAAAGAATACACAAGCAAGAGATAGTTATGGAGTGAAATAGCATAATACAAAATGGGTAGAGAGATCTAAATAAAGAGGGCAAGTTTAAAAAAAGCTGGTTCAAACTTGTCACAGCATAGCCAAGATGCGAATCCTGACTAGCCTAACTTAAAAGAAGGGTGTACCCTTTATTCTTGTATATATCTATATATCATTATTATCTTTTCTTATTATTGCGTTTAGGGACTAAGTCATCGAGGTGAATCACTCACTCGACTTAACCCTAAATAGTTGTTACGAAATGACCATTTATCTTGGAGTCACCACTAATCTATTTTGTTTAGGTAAGATTAGTCATCTATTAGAGTTCGTGTTTTAAGGATTATGAAACCCTTCAAAACAAACTCCAAGGTCTACGATAATAGTAGAAATCATTTGAAAGGGTTTGAGAGTTGGTTACAATCATGAGTAAGGATTGTTCCCTCTCACGATGCTCGGTAATTAATACTTATTAATATGGTGTTAACTAAAATTTTGATTTTTTTATTCAATCTCAATATCCGGTATTTAATTATAACTTCCATATATATATATAAATAGAATTTTATGAAACAAATTTATATTTCATATAAGAAAATTAGGTTTTCAATATTTTTAAATTCAAAATATCGTTTGTACCCCACCAAAGGACCGGAGGAATATGAGAGGCTTTATTATTCTCTTTTGTACCCCATTGAAGAGCCAATGAATACGAAATGTTTTAAACATCAAAATATCTTTTATATCCCACTGAAGAGCTATAGGAACACAAAAGGTTTTAGTTTTCAGAAATTTATAAAAAACTTCGATTTTTTTTTAATTTTGAAAAAGGGTATCTCATTATCAAAATAATTCTTAGAATCCTTTTCATTTTCTGGGAGAACTTCTACATACTACTTTAACATAAATGCATTGGGTTAATTTTTAAAAATTTATTATTTTATTAAAAATATTAATGTTTGTCCTAAGAACTTATTTTGACTTAATGTATGAAACTAACTCAAAGGACCTAAGCATGGTCAATAAAATCAAAATATCCCTTAAAGTACCTTCGACATGAAAGTATCTAATAACTTTAAGGGACTCAATTTTAATACAAAATTATTAAAATGTCCTTAAGGTATACCTTTAACAAGAAAATATCTCGATAACCTTAAAAGACTTAAAGATGATCTTAAAAGATGAACCTATCTCTAATGCACACTTTTTGCATGAAAGCATCCCAATGACTACATTAATATACGAATGACTTGAAAGTATTTCCTAATAACCTAAAGGACTTAATGAGATCATAAACAATTGAACCTATTCCTTTTGCACACCTTTGATATTTAACTATATCAGTGATCTCCGATTTAAGGTAAATTACTACAATACCCTTAGGGTATACTATCGATGTCAAAGTATCCTGGTAACCATAAAAGACTCGATATTATCATGAACAAATAAACTTATTCCTATTATGCACCTTCAACATATAAATATCCAAGTGATCAAATAGGAGTTAGTTTTAATGTAGATTACTAAAATGCCTCTAAGATGTACCTTCGGCATAAAAGTACTATTATATCCTAAAGGACTCAATATCATTATAAAAAAATAAACCTATCCCTATTATACATCTTTGACATAAAAAGATCCTGATGATCATAAAGGGCTCGATGATGATATAGAATAACAATTTTACCTTAAATGGGTGGCTTTGACATCAAATGCGACCTAAAATATAAAAATTACTAATAGATCCCTATATTTCTCAAAATTGCATTTTAGCCTCAAAAGGGCTAAATATGCTAGAAAAATTCCTTAAATGATAAAAATACCATAAATGGGTAATTGGATGTGGGAAAATATCAATTTGACCTTAAAATGCAAGGATTTATCAAATACTCCTTATCTGTTTTTTACAACATTATGATTTTATCCCTACATAAAATAAACATCACAAAACAACATAAAAACGTCAAAATCAACATCAAAAACATTTAAAAAATCACATGGAAGGTTCAGCAAAGCATCATTGGCCTTGGAACAACTTTTCCCACCTTTTTGCAAACAAGTCCTTAAACTTTTAAAAATTACAAGAAGGTCTTTAATGGTTTAAAATGCATAATATGCAACCAAGCATGTTAAAAATGCATGAAAAACACCCTTCAAGGTCTACAAATGATTTGGCCAAGCATGGATGGCCTTGAAAAGATTTTTTCAACTTTTACAATTTAGTCCCCAAATTTCTTTAATTACAAAATAACCTAAAAATAAAAAAATTGCAAAATTACAATCGTTAGATTTAGCAATGCTTGGAAACACCTATCCAAAGCCTTCAAAATTTTGGGAAATTATTTTTAGTCCCTCACGAATTTCAAATATAACAAAATAATACACATAAAACAAAAATCAATCATAAAAAATTATCCAATGGCCATAGTGATTTTTGGCCAACCATAACAACAACAAACAATTTTTTAATCAACAAAACATCATGAATATCAACATAAACATGCATCACGAAGCTTGTATATGCAAAAAAATCATGAAAAATAAAGAATATATTAACATATTTCAATAAAAGTTAGCATGAAAATAACAAGGAAAATAAAATAAAAGTACATGCATAATATCACAACATTATTTCCAGAACGAATATATATTTTCATATTGAAAATTAACCTATTACTAAGAAAATCAAATTAAACATTTAAATCACTAAGCTTTGATCATAGCCTTCGTACTTAGCCTTTTAACATAGATGAAAATCTATAAGCACAAGTATGATTTTGGCTAAATAAAAGGAAGAAAAGTAAATAAGATGAACAAAATCAAAGCTTTTACAAGAGGAACTACCTTAAAAAGCTCAAAAATTAAGAAAATTTTGGTGTCCTTTTAATGATTTTTGCTATGGATGGCTACATCCTCCATCTTATTTAAAATGAGGAAAATTAGCTAAGAAGGCTAAAATCCCTCATTGGCCAAATGGGTCTTGAATTTTCTTTTTTTATTTATTTTTATTACTATTTTTAGATTTTTTTATAAGCTTTAATAAAAGCTTTGCTCATTTGGCATGCTTTGTCATGCATGATATATCATCTACTACAAAAAATCTAATTTGGATAAAAAAAATTATAGGGACTAAGTTGTAACAAATTAAAAATTATATATTCAAGAAATAAAATTTCACAAAATAAATTTAATTAAACATTTAATCAAAATAAGCTCATTGGGCCTGTTGAAAAGTTAATTTGCTTATCGAGCCAATTACGAAAATTAACGGGCTTTAACGCTTATGAAATGGAAAAAAATAAATTTTTATTAATTAAAAATAAAATTAACATATAAAAATTCCAAAATGAATTTTTGAGAAATTGTATGTGCAAGAAAAAAGTAATAAAAAATTGCAAACTCATAAAATTTTACGAGACAAACTCCTTTTGAAAGAAAATTGATATTTGAAACAAATGAAAAACTCATAAAATAAGTTAGAGTTTTAAAAACTCTATTAATGTGTATTTAATGAAAGTATTTAAAAAATTTTAAAAATTTAAACTTAGAAAAATTCTACTAAAAGAATCTATGGAATAGGAAATTTCATATTTTGGAAACAAAAAAAATTCTAAAAATATGTTCAAATTTTATAAAAATGAATTTAATTCAATACATTAGTCAAACTATTAATTTATAAAAATAATAAAGATGAAAACTTGAAATTTGAACAAGTTTCCCGAGCATGGCACTTGCAATTTAGTGAGAAATTAAAATTTAATCAATAAATTTAATAATTTGACGCCTCATGGTATAAAATGCCAATAGGATCTTTTCTTGAATATTTTTTATTTTTTGAGATGAGTATTGACATAAATACTACACAAGTATTGGTAAAAATATACGATGGTCTACTTCCAAAATTTGATGAATAAATATAAAAAAATTCTTAAAAATGGGAAATTTGACATAACAACATATGCAAAAATAAATTTCTAATTTTCAAAAGAATAAATTTAAATACTAATTTTTTAACTTGATGCTTGACTTTGTTATCCAAAATTTGTTCTTTGCCACCTTTAAAATTGCACTTTTTTTGTGCAAGTACGGCCATCTAAGCATGACTAAAAGGGTCTTAAAACGTCCAATCCACTAGAAGGAAGTCTACCACCTCCAGGTGGCTACCCAATTATCGATCTTAGATATTTCAAGGTTACCAAGGAAAGGGCCTAGACAAAATTAAGTGTCTACAACTACCATCTTTGGCCATTACTGAGGATTAGGAATAGGGCAAAGACTAAATAGACCTAGATTTTTTGGACAATGATAAGCCTTTCTAAAAAAAAAAGGGGGGTTTTTAAAGTTAACTAACTGGGCTCTAACATTTAAGTGCCAATTTTGACATGATCGAGGCCATTATCTACTTTTGGGCTTTAAATATTCTTTAGTGACAACTTCTTAGGGATTAAGCAATCAGCTACTTTTGGGCTTTTTAAATTCTTTTAGTGCCAATTTCATAGGATTTGAGCCATCAGCTACTCTTAGACTTTTTTTTAATGCCAATATTGATCAACTACTCTTGGGCTTGATGCCAATTTCAATTAGTCTGATGCCATCACCTTTTTTTGGGCTTAGTGCAATTTTGACAACGCCAAGGCAATCATCTACTTTTATGATTAGTGCTAATTTCGAAAGGGTCTGTGCCATCAACTATCTTTAGCCTTTTCATTTTATGGTCAATTTTGATAAAGACTGAGGTATCAGTTACTCTTAGGCTTTGTGCCAATTTCAATTAGGCCAAGGCCATCATTTACTTTTAAGCTTAGTACCAATTTTAACTAGGCTAAGGCCATCATCTATTTTTGGGCTTAATGCTAAATTTGACAAAATTTGAGCCATCAGCTACTCTTAGGCTTAGTGCTAATTTTGACTAGGCTAAGGCTATCATCTACTCTTCAGCTCTTAAAAGCCTTTTTCATCGACCTTATACAGGATCAAAGAAAAAGGCCAGCCTTTCTCATCTACCTTACATAAGATCGAATAAAGAGGACAACAAACTTATAAACTCTACTTACCTTTTACAGGATTAAATGAAGTTGATTTAAATCCTACTTTACCTACCTTTCAAAGGATAGAATGAAGATGATATCTAACTAAAAAACTCTGCCCACCCTTTATAGGATCAAATGAAGAGGATTTAAATCCTACTTTGCATACCTTTTATAGGATCAAATAAAAAGGATAACTTATCCAATGCCAATCCTACATGAGATCGAGTGAAGAGGATAACTTACTTAAAACTTTGCCTACCTTTCACGAGATTTAATGAAGTAAACTTAAATCCTACTTTACTTATCTTTCACAAGATCGAATGAAAAGGATAACTTACTTAAAACTCAGCCTACACTTCATGAGATCAAATAAAGAGGATATTTTACTCAAAACTCGACCTACTTTTCATGGGATCGAATGAAGTATACTTAAATCTTACTTTACCTACCTTTCACATGATCAAATGAAGAGGGTAACTTACTGAAAACTCTACCTACCCTTCACGAAATCGAATAAAGTAAACTTAAATCTTACTTCACTTACTTTTATAGGATAGAGTGAAAAAGATAAGTTGCTCAAAACTCTGCCTTTCTTTCACAAGATAGAACAGAGTTGACTTAAATTCAACTTTATCTACCGTTCTTAAGATCAAATGAAGAGGATAACTTACTAAAAACTCTGCCTACACTTTACAAGACTGAATGAAGTAGGCTTAGATCCTTCTTCATCTACCTTTCATAGGATTGAATGAAAAGGATAACTTACTCAAAACTCTACCTACCTTTCATGGGATCATACAAAGTAGATTTAAATCCTACTTCACTTACCTTTCACAGGATCAAATGAAGTGGATAACTTACTTAAAAGATTGGCTACCCTTCACGGGATTAAAAGAAGAGGATATCTTTACTTAAAACTTTGCCAGCTTTTTTATGGGCTCAAACAAAGTAAATTTGAATCCTACTTCACCTGGCTTTCATAGGATCAACTAAAGAGGATAACTTATTTAAAACTTTTCACACCTTTTATAGGATCAAACATAGTAGTACTTACTCAAAACTAGGCCTACCATTCACGAGATCAAACATAGTGGACTTAGATCCTATTTTACTAACCTTTCATAGGATCAAATGAAATACTTAAAACTTTGCTTATCTTTCGTGAGATCAAACAAAATAAACTTAAATCCTACTTTACCTACTTTTCACAGGATCGAATAAAGAAGATATCTAATTTAAAAACTTTGCCACCCTTTACGGGATCAAATAAAAAAGATTTAAATCCTACTGCACATATCTTTCACAGGATTAAATGAAGAGGATGACTTACTTAATGCCTACCTTTCACTAGATTGAATAAGAAGGATATCTTACTCAAAAACTCTACCTACCTTTCATGAGATCGACCAAAGTAGACTTAAATCCTACTTCAGCTACCGTTCATAGGATCAAATAAAGAGGATAACTTACTTAAAACTTTACCTACCCTTTACGACATTGAATGAAGTAGACTTAAATCCTTCATGACCTACTTTTCATAAGATCGAATAAAAAGGATAACTTATAACTTTACCTACCCTTCACGAGATCAAATGATGCAAACTTAAATCCAACTTTATCTACCTTTTATAGAATTGAATGAAGAGGATAACTTACTCAAAACTCTACCTACTCTTCATAGGAATGAACAAAATAGACTTAAATCCTACTTCACTTACCTTTTACAAGATCAAATGAAGAGGATAACTTACTAAGAGCTCTGCCTATCATTTATGAGATTAAACAAAGCAGACTTAAATCCAACTTCACCTACCTTTCCTAGGATCAAATAAAGAGGGTAATTTACTTAAAACTTTGCTTACTTTTCATATGATTGAATAAAGTAGATTTAAATCCTACTTTACCTACCTTTCATAAAATCGAATGAATACTTAAAACTCTAGCTACCTTTCACAGGATCGGAGAAAGAAGATATCCTTACTTAAAACTTAACTAACCTTTTTATGGGCTTGATTAAAATAGACTGAAACCTTACTTCACCTATCTTTCATAGGATTAAATGAAGAGGATAACTTACTCAAAACTTTGCCTACCCTTCATGGGATCAAAAGTAGTAAAACTTACTCAAGACTTTGCCTACCCTTCATAGGATCAAACATAATAGATTTAGATCTTACTTTACCTACCTTTCACAGAATCAAATGAAAAAGATAGCTTATTCAAAACTTCTCCTACCTTTCCTAAGATCAAACAAAGTAAACTTAAATCCTACTTCACCTATTTTCCACAGGATTAGATGAAGAGAATGTAAATTTCATATATAGTAAGGATTCCTATATATTAGCGAGACCTTATCAATCTAAGCCTCGTTATTACCAATTTTTTATCTTTTTAATGGTTTACTGTTGAAGGTTAAAGGGTGATTTGATGTTTGCCCCTTGAAATCCTTCTTTTAATCTTGATGTCAAGAATTTGGGAATTATTAAAGTTTTCCTGAAAGGTTAGCAAATATCAAACTAGTGTTTATCAATTCAAAGATATAACTTTATACAATTAAATAAGGGTTAAAATTTTGTTGCTCGAGGAATATTTAGATATTCCCATTAAAATCATAAGAAGTATCATATTTCATCTAAATTTCAAGATTTACAAAACAAGATCACCTTCTCATTCTAACATGAGAAAGAATCTGCTTGATCAAAAATGATAAAAATTTTAGGATAATTTCAACCTTGAATTTTCCAAATTAAGGATAATAGATATACTATCTTCATTTGTTAAGGATTTCTTGTGATTAATGATCACTATTTGGGATATTTTTTGAATAACATGAAGAAATGAATTTAGAAGCATAAATGGGGTGGACCGCTAAAATTTATCTTAAAAATTTTGATATAATAAGGTCGAGGTTTATCAAGAACAAGTTCATGTGGATATTCTTTTTATAAGAATTCCCTAAAAGGCAAACAATAAAGTTATTAACATCCTTTCAATTTTTAAGTACGATAGCTCAATAGGTGTGAAACTAATATTAGTAAACATCAAGTCTTAAGAGGTTAATTTAGAAGGTCTTCAGTAAGCATCACTTTTTGAGGTTAGACACAAAAGTTTTGAAAGTTTATCTTTAAAGAAAATATTTGGGCACTCAATCCAACCTTTTGCTGATGTCATAAAATTCCAAAGGTTTAGGATCATTTTTGTATTAGTATGGAAGAGTTCATTTTATTTGTTGGCTACCTTTGTCGATTTATGAGCAATTCCATAGCCTTTGAATTTGCTCTAGAATGCTTTTTTTGGGTTTTCACCCTAGAACTTCATTTTTAATTGATTACCCAACCATATTCTTAAGGACGCAAAAATCATATTCAAAAAGATGAATTTAAAAGGAACTTTTTAGGGATGGCCCAATAACTCAAATAGCTATGTTTGATTAAATGGACTTTATAGGTAAATAATGTAGGCCATGGTTCATAATTAAGAGAGAAGGGATAAATAGGCCTAAAGCAAGTGTTCATCAAGAAGAAATACCTTAAGTCGGGAGCTAAAAATCAATGAATTGAGACATTAAAGAGTTTGGCCTCTAATGATATAACATGGAAAACCTCTTAGTTTTCATTAAAACCCTTGTGTATCAATGCGGTCATCTATTCTTTGTGCTTTTACATGTTATATGAGGTGTTATAAGATGTGCATCGCTACTAGTTCGATGAAAGTATAGGTTATAGTAGTTTATCTCCATGACTTTTAATTTAGCTAGTGTGGATCTAGAGTATCATGGGGAAGATTATAGAAATTCACTTTAGTCGACTACTTTACATTGGAGGGAAAGGTATGAGTTAAGGTTACATGTTTATACAGGTTAGACCACCATTAGATATGATGCTTTAAAGAGTATCCGAGGATGCAACATGATTATCATGGTACAGATGGAGTCAATTCCCAGATATTTATCGAACCAAAGCCTTATCCCTTCTAAAGTTGATCTGATAAAAGAGAAAGCAATGAAAGATTGAAAAAGATTAGGTGATGAAAATCTAGCTCTTTGAGAATAAGTTATGTATTTAAGAATGAAGATAGAGGCTAAAAAATGAAGTCCAGAGGATGGAGGAAAAGTATAATTTAATAAAGCAAGTTCAAGTCAAAAAGGACAAAAAAATAAAGCTTGTTGACATATCCAAGAGCTTAAGTGGAACCTATAGCAGGATGACTAAAGAAATACATAAGCTTCATGAAGAGTTAGCATTATGGAAAGCCAATGCTTTAGAAGAAGGTGGCAAGGCAGTTATTTTTGAGCAAGAATGAATGGCACGTACTGAGACTCGTATTCAGCTAAAGAGATCTATAGAAAGAAATAAGCAACTCAAGGCCGCCCTTGATGAAGAATAAGAAAGAGTATCCAAGTTGCTTCAGGAAAATGAAATCCTTGCAACGATTATTGAGGAAACATGGCAAGTACTACAGTAGCAATAGCTTAATATTAGTGCTTGGACTTAAGCTTATCAAGAGATTGATGCATTTTAGGATGATAATCTATGGTGGGTTGAGGATGAATGTAAAAAATGGAAAGCCAATTCTATTGGCTGAAGTTCTACTTCAATTACCTCATGAAGTAGATTCATTCAGTAGTGATTCAAGCAAGAAAGATGATAAAAAGATCCAAGTCTTGAAACATCAAATTAATCTAGTAGGAGAAATATAGGCTTATTGTACTTGAATTTCTACAACAGGCTTAAAAATAGTACAACCAAGTTAGGACTTTTCCTAAGTGTATCCACATATGATCAATAATGTGTAATCCTTTAGAAAGCTAATGAGTTTATGAATTTGGAACCTTTTGCTAAAACAAATGTTCCTACAATTGCATTCTTATATTCATACCATACATATATTATACATATATACATACATATTCATAATTTATTCACAAATAAAAATATAACTCATGAAAATTTAGAATTTTTTTAAAGTTTCAATATTGCAAACTGAAGGAGACCCATCAAACAACCACCCACCTATTGATATATACTAGATATAGAGCAAGAAAAATGGCCGAAGACTAGTTAGCAAGATTAGAAAGATTGGAAAAAATTCAATGTCAATCACAAGAAGCCATGATTAAAAGGAAAAAAAAATTACAAGTTGCAAATCACAAGATTAATGGAGTTGCTTATGGCAAGAGAGTCAGTTCCTTAACACTTAGAAGGTACTACTAGCACTCGTGCTAAGACATTCAAGGGGTGACTTGAAGCACCACCAGTAAATGCTCAAGAAACACAAGCACCAAATGCCCAAAACATATAACAAAATGATCATAGGGCTACTCCACCACTAGTCATTGTTATTAATCCTGACGCCTATTCACATGGGATAGATACTAGAACTGCATCGCACAACAAGAGTCAATAACTCCTACCCTTGCTGAGGAAAAAAAACATAAGCAAAAGGGCAAAAAAAGCTAAAGAAAATTTTGATAAAGAAAAATTATACCTTATCAAAATGAGGCTTAAAGCTATAAAAAGGGATGAACTTTAAACTACTATGGATTTTGAGGACCTCAACTTGGTACCAGATTTGGTCCTCCTACCAAAGTTCAAGATACTGGAATTTAAGAAATACAAAGGCATTAACTCCCATCTAGCTTATATTTAGATGTTTATTTGAAAAAATGGCTAAATATTCACATGACAACAAACTTCTTGTTCATTACTTTCAAGAAAGCTTATCAGGCTCAACATTAAATTAGTGCTGTAGTTTAAGTTGTAAGCAAATTCAACATTGGTTTAATTTGGCCAACACATTTTTGTAGCAATATAAATACATGGCTGAGTAGGTAATAGATAGACTAACACTTCAAAAATTAGAGAAAAAGCCTACATAATCTTTCAAAGAATATGCCCAAAGATAGAGAGATGTGGCCTCTCTGGTGCAACCCCTATTAACTGAAAAGAAAACTGGCACGTTGATTTTAAATAACTTACATTGTCTTTACTATGACGAGTTGGTAGGGAATATTACTAAGAATTTCTTTGATCTTGTCATCTCTAGGGAAATGATTGAAGAAACTATAAAAGCTAGAAAAATTACAAAAGAGGCTTCATCTATCAATTATGCTAGTCAACCATTTCTCTAGGAACCTTACACTTCTTATTGGAATCAAGGATAGTAGTCCTAAAACATATATATTTTTAATACATCTCAAACTCTAACCCATAAACACCATAAACCACCACCTTAAATCACCCTTAAAATTAAATAAGGCCTACTATAAATCAACAAGCTTAAAGAACCAATCAGCGTGGACCATATTATAAGCCTTTTTCTTATTCTTACAAGGAAATATTTGATAAACTTCTTGAGGCTTGATTAGTAGCCATGGTTTTTTCACTAAATCATATAAAGACAATCTCTCTAGTAGTATGACTAAAATGCTCACTATAAGTATCACGTGGTAGCAGGTCACTCAATTTATAACTATCATGCTTTTAAGAGAAAAGTCCAGAGTCTTCTTGAGAAAGATGCTTTTAGATTAAATAATGCCCTAAGACCTAATGTTGCAGCAAATCCTCTACTAATCATCCTCAACCTAGAGTTAACACCTTGATTATTGAAAAAGAGCAACGACTGAAGAAAGATGTCTGAAAAGTGATTTGGGCGATTTTGATTAAAGGCCAAATTCTTGGTTGAAATCATAAATACATAAATTGCCAATCAGGTCCCAGATTTAACTTTTGCACGTTTCATGCCACTAAAAGGCTTAGATTACAAAATTGTTCATAACTTTTAACATTAATTCAAAGGATGATAGATAGTAAAGGGTCAAATAATATAACTAGTGAAGGGTCGTCAATGCTATTGGTAACCCCCTTATCATTTATTATGTTTAATCGAGGCTTACACCTTTCATGATCAAAATTACTTTAGAACTCATCATTAGGACTCCAGTACCTTTTCCATATAAGGATAATAAACAAGTGCTATAAAGATACAATACAAGACTAGCAACTCTGGAAGCCATGGCAAGCCAACTAGTAGTGGTTGATATTATAGAGGTTAGTCATGTAACCCAAGGTGCTCATGTTTATAGCCCCAAAACTAGTGAAGCTTGTGTCAAAGCAAAGATAAAAAGACAAACATCTAGAAAGGCTACAGTTGTTAAAGACATTCCTGTAGAAGTTTTAAAAATTGTTAAAGAAGAAGAAGCTACTAAATTCCTAAAAGTCATAAAACATAGTGAGTATAGCATTATAAAGTAATGAAACAACAATTGACAAAAATTTCTTCGCTAGCATTATTGTTGAAGTCGAAGGCACATTGAAATGCTTTACTAAAAATGCTTCATCAGGCATATGTCTTAGAAGATATTTTGAATAATAAGCGGGATCACCTAGTGAATAATACTGTCATTGACAATTATGTATGTTTCAGCAACATTGAAATTTCAACAGGTAGAACTATTTCCATAAATAGTCTTTATATAACCACTCATTGCAATGAGACTACACTGCATAAGATGCTTATTGATAATAGGTCAACTTTGAATGTAATGCCATTAATCACTTTATCCTACTTACCAATTAATGCTAGCCAAATTAAACACAGTCAGATGATGGCCAAAGCTTTTGATGGAACAAAAGAGAAATTAAAAGAAATATTTCAATTGATATTGGCCTTTATCTATTTTAAATCAAGTTTCATTTATTGGATATCATCACTGCATACAATTACCTATTCAGATAACCATGGATCCAGTCTATCGGTGCTGTGCCATCTTTGCTCCATTAGAAAGTTAAATTTACAGTAGATGATAAATTAATCAGTATTTCCGAAGAGCAAGATATATTTACTATGACTTTGACTAAATGATTATATGTTGAAAGTAAATGCCAAAACAGAGAAGTGCTCATTTAAGGTTTTTGAAATTGCCAATGCTACTTAATTTTAGAAGGATTTTTACTACCCAAGCCCTAGCTTTTAAAAAGCACTTAAATAAGCTTGAAACTCATGGGAGGAAAAGGGATAAGTTGATCTATTCAAATGATCAGCAAAAGGGATAAGTATAGATTGGTCTTTCAGCCCAAATAAAATTAAAAAAAAATTTAAAATTAGAGCGAGAGGAAAGAAGTCGAGTCAGGATTTAGTTCTCTACGCTTCTCTAACAAATACTTTTGGTTAGAAGGGGTCATTAATCTAGAGACTATTAAAAAAAGAAACAAAGGATGATGTAATGGGGATCATTCAAGTTGTTGAGAATTTTTAAGTGAATGTTATTGAAACAAATGATGAAGAATCGAAAGAAAATCATAAAATTTGCCCTTGCCCTCCAAGATATGTTGAGACAAATTAGAATATTACTAAAAGAACTAAAGTCTCTAAGCTTATTCCAAAGTAATTCTAAGAATTCTAAGAATGCCCTTTGTTTGTTTTTGCCTAAAACACATGGAGATCTTTTTGTAAAGAGCTTAAAAATGTCATGTCATCATTTTTAGAAATGAAATGCATGTACCTTTTTGTGTATTTTTAATTTTTTTATAGCAATATTCTCTTTTCCTTCTACATACACATACATGAACCACTCTATATTTTCGTTTGCGTATTTTTGTTTTTTTTTTGCTTCATAGATCTCCCGATCAAAGAGTAGCGGATGATTTCATTCGAGATTTAAAGGTTAACTTTGAATATGATGTTTGCTTGAAAGAAGTCAATTTCAAAAAGGATGTTGTTGATTATACTTTGCCTCCTGATCTACTCAAAATACTTTAGTGAGTGGATGAATGAATAATGCCTTATAAGAAGCCCATTGTTGCAACGTGCCCCGAGGTGGATCTTCTTGGATCTATGGGTGCGTATGACTTAAAATATTTTTCTAACTTAAAAATATCTTCTTGACCAAGACTTTTCCTTCATGACAAGATAAGAATAAGAAAGTATAGATTCTCGACTTATGATACAGTGAAGGGGACCATAAGACAAATCACTTATCTTATTAGTCTTAGATGACCATCATAAAATGGCCAACACTTGAAGTTACCACTGATCATTTTGGGCTAGGTATGATCAAATGCCTATTTAAACCTATATCTTGAGTTATGAAACTTGAAACTTCAATCCCGTCGTTTACATAATATAAAGATTTACCATTTGGTTTGGGAGTTGGTTGTGCATGATGAGGCACGAACCTCTTCACGACGCTTGAAATCGATACCTTACTAGTTATGTCTTATCTCAGTTTTGATTCTTTTGATCTTAACTCATCACTATTTTAATATAACCTTATTT
>JBBYHO010279099.1:0-31443 GCA_038382025.1 Adansonia gregorii | reverse complement strand
ACGAATTGATGCCTTGGTTTCATAAGAAAAACTTTACTTCCTACCATTTCTAAAATTAAAGTTCATATGTCAATTGGAATAAATATGGGTTCACGTAATAATCTTCTTCTTTTTCATGATTGGGCACCATAAACACATTCTCCTCATAGGATAAATGATATTGATGCTTTGGTTTCCTAAGAAAAGCTTCACTTTCTACCAATTTTACAATTAATATTCGTCTTTCAATTGGAATTAACACGAATTCACATAATAATCTCTTTTCTTTTAATGATCGGGAGCCATAAATTCATTCTTCTCATTAGGATAAAAGAATAGATACTTTTGTTTCATAAGAAAAACTTCACTTCCCACCATTTTTTAGAATCAAACTTCATCTATCGAATGTGGTAAACACAGATTCATGTAATAATCTCCTTTCTTTTCATGATTGGCACCATAAACGCATTCTCCTTGTTAGGATAAACGAATTAAAGATTTGCTTTTATATGAAAAACATGACTTCCTATCCTTTTTTAGAATCAAAGTTCATTTGTCAATTGGGATAATCATAGATACATGTAATAATCTTTTTTTTTTAATGATGGTGAACAAAAAATACATTCTCCTCATTGGGTAAATGAATTGATGCTTTGGTTTCATAAGAAAAACTTCACTTCCCACCAATAGTTCATTTGTCGTTTGGGATAATCATGGATTCATGTAACAATCTCCTTTCTTTTCATGATAGGCACCATAAACACATTCTCTTTATTGGGATAGATGATATTGATGCGTTGATTTCAAAAGAAAAACTTCTTTTTCTACCAAGTTTAGAATTAATGTTTGTCTTTCAATTGGGCTAAACACAGATTCACATGATAAATTCTTTTCTTTTAATGGTTAGGCACCACAAATTCATTCTTCTCATTAGGATAAATGAATTGATGCTTTGGTTTCATAAGAAAAATTTCACTTCTCACAATTTTTTAGAATCAAGTTTCATTCACCAATTAGGATAGTCATGGATTCATATTATTATCTTTTTTTTTTTCATGATTGGGTACCATAAATGCATTCTCCTCATTAGGATAAATGATATTGATGCTTTGGTTTCATAAGAGAAACTTTTCTTTTTATCAATTTTAGAGTTAACGTTCATTTTTCAAATGTTATAAACACGGATTCAAATAATAATCCCCTTCTTTTTAATGATTGGGCACCCAAATTCATTCTCCTCATTGGGATAAATGAATTGATCCTTTGGTTTCATAAGAAAAACTTCACTTCCCACTATTTTTTAGAATCAAAGTTCATTTGTTGCTTGGTATAATCAGGGATACACATAATATCTCATTTCTGTTAATGATTGTGCACCATAAATTCATTCTCCTCATTGGGATAAATGAATTAATGCTTTGGTTTTATAAGAAAAACATTATTTCCCACCATTTTTTAGATTCAAAGTTCATGTGTTGATTAGAATAATCATGGATTCACATAATAATATCCTTTTTTTCATGATTGGGCACCATAAACACATTTTCCTCATTTAGGTAAATGATATTTATGCTTTGGTTTCAAAGGAAAACTTCTTTTTCTACCAATTTTAGAGTTAACATTCATATTTCAATTGGGATAAACACGAATTCACAAAATAATCTCCTTTCTTTTAATGATTGGGCATCACAAATTCATTTTCCTTATTGGGATAAATAAATTGATGCTTTGGTTTAATAAGAAAAACTTCACTTCTCACAATTTTTTAGAATCAAGGCTCATTTGTTAGTTGGGATAATCATGGATTCACGTAGTAATATATTTTCTTTTCATGAATGGGCACCATATATGCATTCTCTTCATTAGGATAAATGGTATTGATGTTTTGGTTTCGTAAGAGAAACTTCTTTTTCTATCAATTTTAGAATTAATGTTTATTTTCAAATGTTATAAACATTGCTTCATATAATAATCCCCTTCCTTCTAATGATTGGGCATCCCAAATTCATTCTCCTTGTTAGGATTAATGAATTGATGCTTTTGTTTCATAAGAAAAACTTCACTTCCTACCACTTTTCAGAATCAAAGTTCATTTATTAAATATGGTAAGCACGGATTCACATAATAATCTCCTTTCTTTTCTTGATTGGGCACTATAAATGCATTCTCTTTATTGGGACATATGAATTGATGCTTTCGTTTCCTAAAAAAACTTTACTTTTCACCATTTTTTAGAATCAATTTTCGTTCGTCAAATAGGATAATCATGGATTCACATAATATCTCTTTTCTTTTAATGATTAGGCACCATAAATTCATTCTCCTCATTGCGATTAATGAATTGATGTTTTGGTTTCATGAGAAAAACATCACTTCCCACTATTTTTTAGAATCAAAGTTCGTGTGTCGATTGGGACAATCATGGATTCACGTAATAATCTCATTTCTTTTCATGATTGGGCACCATAAACATATTTTCCTTATTGGGATAAATGTTATTAATGCTTCAGTTTCAGAAGAAAAACTTCCCTTTCAACCAATTTTAGAATTAATGTTCATCTTTAATTGCGATAAACACAGATTCACATAATAATCTCCCTTCTTTTAATGATCAGCACCATAAATTCATTCTTCTCATTAGAATAAACGAATTGATGCTTTGGTTTTATAAGAAAAACTTCATTTCCAGCCATTTTTTTGGAATGAAAGTTCACCTATCAATTGTGGTAAACACAGATTCTCGTAATAATTTTCTTTCCTTTCATGATTAGGCGCTATAAATCCATTCTCCTTTTTGGTATAAATGAATTTATGCTTTCGTTTCATAACAAAAACTTCACTCCCACCTTTTTTTAGAATCAAAGTTAGTTTGTCAATTGGGATAATCATGGATTCACTTAATATGTCATTTCTTTTAAAGATTACGGACCATAAATTCATTCTCTTCGTTAGGATAAATGAATTGATGCCTTAGTTTCATAAAAAAAAATCACTTCCCATCATTTTTTAGAATCAAAGTTCGTGTGTCGATTAGGATAATTATGGATTCATGTAATAATCTCTTTTCTTTTCATGATTAGGCACCATAAACACATTCTCCTCATTGGGATAAATGATATTGATGCTTCGATTTCAAAAGAAAAACTTCTTTTTCTATAAATTTTAGAATTAATGTGCCATTTTTTAATTAAGATAAACATAGATTCACATAATAATCTCCTTTATTTTAATGATTAGGCACCACAAACTCATTCTACTCATTGGGATAAATGAACTGATGCTTTACTTTCAAAAAAAAAACTTCACTTCTCACAATTTACTAAAATCAAGGTTCATTGTTCAGTTGGGATAATCAGGCATTCACATAATAATTTCCTTTATTTTCATGATTGGGCACCATAAATGCATTCTTCTCATTAGGATAAATGATATCGATGCTTTGGTTTCATAAGCAAAACTTTTTTTTCTACCAATTTTAGAAGTAATGTTCCTCCTTCAATTTGGATAAATATGGATTCACGTAATAATCCTCTTCCTTTTAATGATTGGGCACCCTAAATTCATTCTCCTCGTTGGGATAAATGAATTGATGTTCTCATTTCATAAGAAAAACTTAACTTTCCACCAATTTTTAGAATCAAAGTTCATGTGTCGATTGGGATAATCATGGATTCACGTAATAATCACTTTTCTTTTCATGATTGGGCACCATAAACACATTTTCCTCTTTGGGATAAATGATATTAATGCTTTTGTTTCAAAAGAAAAACTTTTCTTTTTACAAATTTTAGAATTAATGTGCCATCTTTTAATTGGGATAAACACAGATTCACATAATAATCTCCATTATTTTAATGATTGGGCAGCATACATTCATTTTGCTCATTGGGATAAATGAATTGATGCTTTAGTTTTAGAAGAAAAACTTCACTTCTCACAAGTTACTAAAATCAAGGTTCATTTGTCAGTTGGGATAATCAGCATAAACATAATAATTTTCTTTCTTTTCATGATTGGGCACCATAAATGCATTCTCCTTATTAGGATAAATGATATTGATGCTCTAGTTTCATAAGTAAAACTTCTATTTCTACCAATTTTAGAATTAATGTTCCTTCTTCAATTAAATAAACACGAATTCACGTAATAATCCTCTTCTTTTAATAATTGGGCACCCTAAATTCATTCTTCTCATTGGGATAAATGAATTGATGCTTTCGTTTCATAAGAAAAACTTTACTTCCCACCATTTTTTGGAATCAAAGTTCTTCTACCAAATATGGTAAACACGAATTCTTGTAATAATCTTTTTTTTTCATGACTGGGTACCATAAACATATTCTCCTTATTAGGGCAAATGAATTGATGGTTTCTTTTCATAAGAAAAATTCACTTCCTACCATTTTTTATAGTCAACGTTTGTTCGCCAAATGGGATAATCGTGGATTCATATAATATCTCAATTGTTTTAATTATTAGGCACCATAAATTCATTCTCTTAATTGGGATAAATGTATTGATGCTTTAGTTTCATAAGAAAAACATCCCTTACCATCATTTTTTAGAATCAAAGTTTGTTTATCGATTGGGATAATCATGGATTCACGTAGTAATCTCTTTTCTTTTCATGATTGGGCACCATAAACACATGCTCCTCATTAGGATAAATGATATTGATGCTTTGGTTTCATAAGAAAAACTTTTCTTTCTACCAATTTTAGAATTAATGTTCATCTTTAAATTGCGATAAATATGGATTCACAGATCTCCTTTATTTTAATGATTGGGCACCTTAAGTTCATTCATCTCATTGGGATAAATGAATTGATGCTTTGGTTTCATAAGAAAAGCTTCACTTCCAACAGAATGAAAGTTCATCTATCAATTGTGGTAAACATACATTCCCATAATAATCTCCTTTCCCTTCATGATTAGGTGCCATAAATGCATTCTCTTTTTTGGTATAAATGAATTTACGCTTTCATTTCATAACAAAAACTTCACTTCCCACCTTTTTTTAGAATCAAAGTTTGGTTGTCAATTGGGATAATCACGGATTCACTTAATATGTCATTTCTTTTAAAGATTGTGCACCACAAATTCATTCCCCTTATTAGGATAAATGAATTGATGCTTTGGTTTTATAACAAAAACATCACTTCCCACCATTTTTTTGGAATTAAAGTTTGCATTTTGATTGGGATAATCATGGATTCACGTAATTATTTCCTTTCTTTTCATGATTGGTCACCATAAGCATGTTTTCCTCATTGGGATAAATGATATTTATGCTTTGCTTTCAAAAGAAAAACTTCTCTTTCTATAAATTTTAGAATTAATGTTCATCTTTAAATTGCGATAAACATAGATTCACATAATAATCTCCCTTCTTTTAATGATCGACACCATAAATTCATTCTTTTCATTAGGATAAACGAATTGATGCTTTGGTTTTATAAGAAAAACTTCATTTCCAGCCATTTTTTGGAATGAAAGTTCACCTATCAATTATTGTAAACACAGATTCCCATAATAATCTCCTTTTCTTTCATGATTGGGCGCTATAAATGCATTCTCTTTTTTGGTATAAATGAATTTATTCTTTCATTTCATAACAAAAGCTTCACTTCCCACCTTTTTTTAGAATCAAAGTTAGTTTGTCAATTGGGATAATCATGGATTCACTTAATATGTTATTTCTTTTAAAGATTGTGGACCATAAATTCATTCTCTTCATTAGGATAAATGAATTGATGCCTTGGTTTCAAAAGAAAAAAATCACTTCCAACCATTTTTTAGAATCAAAGTTCATGTGTCGATTAGGATAATTATGGATTCATGTAATAATCTCTTTTCTTTTCATGATTAGGCACCTTAAACATATTCTCCTGATTGCGATAAATGATACTAATGCTTCAGTTTCAAAAGAAAAACTTCTCTTTCTACAAATTTTAGAATTAATGTTCCATCTTTTAATTGGGATAAATGCGAATTCACATAATAATCTTCTTTATTTTAATGATTGGGCGCCACAATTTCATTCTGCTCATTGGGATAAATGAATTGATGCTTTAGTTTCATAAGAAAAACTTCACTTCTCACAATTTACTAAAATCAAGGTTCATTGGTCAGTTGGGATAATCATGCATTCACGTAATAATTTCTTTTCTTTTCATGATTGGGCACCATAAATGCATTCTTCTCATTAGGATAAATGATATCGATGCTTTGGTTTCAAAAGCAAAACTTCGCTTTTTACCAATTTCAGAAGTAATGTTCCTCTTTCAATTTGGATAAATATGGATTCACGTAATAATCCCCTTCCTTTTAATGATTGGGCACCCAAAATTCATTCTCCTTATTGGGATAAATGAATTGATGTTTTCATTTCATAAGAAAAACTTAACTTTCCACCATTTTTTAGAATCAAAGTTCGTGTGTCGATTGGGATAATGATGGATTCACATAATAATCACTTTTTTTTTCATGATTAGGCACCATAAACATATTCTCCTTATTGGGATAAATTATATTGATACTTTTGTTTCAAAAGCAAAACTTCTCTTTCTACAAATTTTAGAATTAATGTGCCATCTTTTAATTGGGATAAACATAGATTCATATAATAATCTCCTTTATTTTAATGATTAGGCAGCATACATTCATTTTGCTTATTGGGATAAATAAATTGATGCTCTAGTTTCAGAAGAAAGACTTCACTTCTCACAATTTACTAAAATCAAGGTTCATTTATCAGTTGGGATAATCATGCATAAACATAATAATTTCCTTTCTTTTTATGATTGGGCACCACAAACGCATTCTCCTCATTAGGATAAATGATATTGATGCTTAAGTTTCATAAGTAAAACTTCACTTTCTACCAATTTTAGAATTAATATTCCTCTTTCGATTAGATAAACATGAATTCATATAATAATCCTCTTCTTTTTAACTATTGGCACCTCAAATTCATTCACTTCATTGGGATAAATGAATTGATGCTTTCATTTCATAAGAAAAACTTCACTTCCCACCATTTTTTGGAATCAAAGTTCTTCTACTAAATATGGTAAAACACAAATTCATGAATAATCTCTTTTTTTTCATGATTGGGCACCATAAACATATTCTCCTTATTAGGACAAATGAATTGATGGTTTCTTTTCATAAGAAAAATTCACTTCCTAGCATTTTTTACAGTCAACGTTTGTTTGCCAAATGGGATAATCATGGATTCACATAATATCTTAATTATTTTAATTATTAGGCACCACAAATTCGTTCTCTTAATTGGGATAAATGTATTGATGCTTTAGTTTCATAAAAAAAATCCCTTACCATCATTTTTTAGAATCAAAGTTTGTTTGTCGATTGGGATAATCATGGATTCACATAGTAATCTCTTTTTTTTTCATGATTGAACACCATAAACACATTCTCCTCATTGGGATAAATGATATTGATGCTTTGGTTTCATAAGAAAAACTTCTCTTTCTACCGATTCTAGAATTAATGTTTGTCTTTAAATTGCAACAACATGGATTCACATAATAATCTCTTTTATTTTAATGATTGGGCACCTTAAGTTCATTCATCTTATTGGAATAAATGAATTGATGCTTTGGTTTCATAAGGAAAACTTCACTTCCAGCCATTTTTCGAAATGAAAGTTCATCTATCAATTGTGGTAAACACAGATTCCCATAATAATCTCTTTTCCTTTCATGATTAGGTGCCACAAATGCATTCTCCTTTTTGGTATAAATGAGTTTATGCTTTCATTTCATAACAAAAACTTCACTTCTCACTTTTTTTTTTAGAATCAAAGTTTGTTTGTCAATTAGGATAATCATGGATTCACTTAATATGTCATTTCTTTTAAAGATTGTGCACCACAAATTCATTCTTCTCATTAGGATAAATGAATTGATGCTTTGGTTTCATAACAAAAAAATCACTTCCCACCATTTTTTGGAATTAAAGCTTGCGTTTTGATTGGGATAATCATGGACCCATGTAATAATCTCCTTTCTTTTCATGATTAGGTACCATAAACACATTCTCCTGATTACGATAAATGATACTGATGCTTCAGTTTCAAAAGAAAAACTTCTCTTTCTACAAATTTTAGAATTAATGTTCCATCTTTTAATTGGGATAAACACAAATTCACATAATAATCTCCTTTATTTTAATGATTAGGCACCATAATTTCATTTTGCTCATTGGGATAAATGAATTGATGCTTTAGTTTCATAAGAAAAACTTCACTTCTCACAATTTACTAAAATCAAGGTTTATTTGTCAGTTGGGATAATCATGCATTCATGTAATAATTTCCTTTCTTTTCATGATTCGGCACCATAAATGCATTCTCTTCATTAGGATAAATGATATTGTTGCTTTGGTTTCGTAAGAAAAACTAC
The DNA here is from genome assembly GCA_038382025.1 of Adansonia gregorii. Classification (NCBI taxonomy): domain Eukaryota; kingdom Viridiplantae; phylum Streptophyta; class Magnoliopsida; order Malvales; family Malvaceae; genus Adansonia; species Adansonia gregorii. The sequence goes on along the minus strand of JBBYHO010279099.1, from coordinate 23,035 downwards.
TCTTTCTACCAATTTTAGAATTAATGTTCCTCTTTTAATTAGGATAAACATAGATTCACGTAATAATCCCCTTCCTTTTAAAGATTTGGCACCCCAAATTCATTCTCCTCATTGGTATAAATGAATTGATGCTTTCATGTCATAAGAAAACCTTCACTTCCCACCATTTTTTAGAATCAAAGTTCTTCTATCAAATATGGTAAAAATGAATTCATGTAATAATCTCTTTTTTTTTCATGATTGGGCACCATAAACATATTCTCCTTACTAGGACAAATAAATTAATGGTTTCGTTTTATAAGAAAAATTCACTTCCTACCATTTTTTAGAGTCAACGTTTGTTTGTCAAATGGCATAATCATGGATTCACATAATATCTTATTTATTTTAATTATTAGACACCACAAATTCGTTCTCTTAATTGGGATAAATGTATTGATGCTGTGGTTTCATAAGAAAAACATCCCTTCCCATCATTTTTTGGAACCAAAGTTCATTTGTCAATTGGGATGATCAGGGATTCATGTAGTAATCTTCTTTCTTTTCATGACTGGGCACCATAAACACATTCTCCTCATTAGGATAAATGATATTGATGCTTTGGTTTCATAAGAAAAACTTCTTTTTCTACCAATTTTGGAATTAATGTTTGTCTTTAAATTGCGATAAACATGGATTCATATAATAATCTCCTTTCTTTTAACGATTGGGCACCTTAAATTCATTCTTCTCATTCGGATAAATGAATTGATGCTTTGGTTTCATAAGAAAAACTTCACTTCTAACCATTTTTGGAATGAAAATTCATCTATCAATTGTGGTAAACACAGATTCTCGCAATAATCTCCTTTCCTTTCATGATTGGGCACCATAAATGCATTCTCTTTTTTAGTATAAATGAATTTATGCTTTCATTTCATAACAAAAACTTCACTTCCCACCTTTTTTTAGAATCAAAGTTCGTTTGTCAATTGTGATAATCATGGATTCACTTAATATGTCATTTCTATTAAAGATTGTGCACCATAAATTCATTCTCCTCGTTATGATAAATGAATTGATGCTTTAGGTTATTAAGAAAAACATCACTTCCCACCAGTTTTTAGAATCAAAGTTCATGTGTCATTTGGGACAATCATGGATTCATGTAATAATCTTCTTTCTTTTCATGATTGGGCGCCATAAAAACATTCTCCTTATTGGGATAAATGATATTGATGCTTCGGTTTCAAAAAAAAACTTCTCTTTCTACAAATTTTAGAATTAATGTTCCATTTTTTAATTGGGATAAACATGGATTCACATAATAATCTCCTTTATTTTAATGATTGGGCACCACAAATTCATCTGCTCATTGGGATAAATGAATTGATGCTTTAGTTTCATAAGAAAAACTTCACTTCTCATAATTTACTAAAATCAAGGTTCATTTGTTGGTTGGGATAATCATGCGTTCATTTAATAATTTCCTTTCTTTTCATGATTGGGCAAGATAAACGCATTCTCCTCATTAGGATAAATGATATTGATGCTTTGGTTTCATAAGAAAAACTTCTCTTTCTACCAATGTTAGAATTAATGTTCCTCTTTCAATTGGGATAAACACAGATTCACGTAATAACCCCTTCCTTTTAATGATTGGGCACGCCAAATTCATTCTCCTCATTGGGATAAATGAATTGATGCGTTCATTTTATAAGAAAAACTTCACTTCCCACCCTTTTTTCGAATCAAAGTTTTATCAAATGTGGTAAACATGAATTCATGTAATAATCTCCTTTTTTTTCATGATTAGGTACCATAAACATATTCTCCTTATTAGGACAAATGAATTGATGGTTTTGTTTCGTAAGAAAAATTCACTTCCTACCATTTTTTAGAGTCAATGTTTGTTTGTCAAATGGGATAATCATAGATTCACATAATATCTCATTTGTTTTAATTATTGGGCACCACAAATTCATTCTCATAATTGGGATAAATGTATTGATGCTTTGGTTTCTTAAGAAAAACATCCCTTCCCATTATTTTTAGAATCAAAGTTCGTTTGTCGATTGGGATAATCATGGATTCATGTAGTAATCTCTTTTCTTTTCATGATTGGGCACCATAAACACATTCTCCTCATTAGTATAAATGATATTGATGCTTTGGTTTCATAAGAAAAACGTCTCTTTTTACCAATTTTAGAATTAATGTTTGTCTTTAAATTACGATAAACGTGGATTCACATAATAAGCTCCTTTCTTTTAATGATTAGGCTCCTCAAATTCATTCTCCTCATTGGGATAAATTAAATGATGCTTTGGTTTCATAAAAAAAACATCACTTCCTACCATTTTTTAGAATCAAAGTTTGTGTGTTGATCAAGACAATAATGGATTCATGTAATAATCTCCTTTCTTTTCATGATTGGGCACCATAAACACATTCTCCTCATTAGGATAAATGATATTGATGCCTTGGTTTCATAAGAAAAATTTCACTTCCTACCACTTTTTAGAATCAAAGTTCATTTGTCGCTTGGGATAATCATGGATTCACAGAATATCTCTTTTCTTTCAATGATTATGCACCAAAATTTATTCTCTTCATTGGGATAAATGAATTGATGCTTTGGTTTCATAAGAAAAACTTCACTTCTCATAATTTTTAGAATCAAGGTTCATTTGTCAGTTGGGATAATCATGGATTCAGGTAATAATCTCATCTCTTTTCATTATTAGGCACCATAAATGCATTCTCTTCATTGGGATAAATTATATTGATGCTTTGGTTTCGTAAAAAAAACTTCTCTTTATACCAATTTTAGAATTAATATTCATCTTTCAAATGTTATAAAACATGGATTCATATAATAATCCCCTTCCTTTTAATGATTGGGCACGCCAAATTCATTCTGCTTAATGGGATAAATGAATTGATGCTTTTATTTCATAAGAAAAGTGTCACTTCCCACCATTTCTTAGAATCAAAGTTCATCTATCAAATGTGGAAAACATGAATTCACATAATAATCTCTTTTTTTTTTTATGATTGGGCACCATAAATGCATTCTCCTTATTGGGACAAATGAATTAATGCTTTTGTTTCATAAGAAAAACTTTACTTCCCACTATTTTTTAGAATCAATGTTCGTTTATCAAATAGGATAATCATGGACTCGCATAATATCTCATTTCTTTTAATGGTTGTGCACCATAAATTCATTCTTCTCATTGGAGTAAATGAATTAATGCTTTGGTTTCATAAGAAAAACGTCGCTTCCCACTATTTTTTAGAATCAAAGTTCGTGTGTTTATTGGGATAATCACTGATTCACGTAAAAATCTTCTTTTTTTTCATAATTGGGCACCATTAACATTTCTCCTTATTGGGATAAATGATATTGATGCTTTGGTTTCATAAGAAAAACTTCATTTGCTACCAATTTTAGAATTAAATATTCATTTTTCAATTGCGATAAACATGTATTCACATAACAATCTCCTTTCTTTTAATGCTTGGTTGGTAGAAATTTATTCTCCTCATTAGGATAAATGAATTGATGCTTTGGTTTCATAAGAAAACTTTACTTCCCATCATTTTTTAGAATCAAAATTTATCTATTAAATGTGGTAAACACGGATGCCCATAATAATAACCTTTCCTTTCATGATTAGGGAGCATAAATGCTTGCTCCTTTTTATGATAAATGAATTGGTGCTTTGGTTTCATAAGAAAAACTTCAGTTCCTGCCATTTTTCAGAGTCGACATTCATTTGTCAAATGGGATAATTATGGATTCACGTAATATCTATTTTCTTTTAATGATTGTGCACCGCAAAGTCATTGTCCTCCTTGGGATAAATGAATTGATGCTTTGATTTCATATGATAAATGTCACTTCCCAGCATTTTTTAGAATCAAAGTTCATATGTTAATTGGGATAATCATGGATTTATGTAATAATCTCTTTTCTTTTCATGATTGGGCACCATAAGCACATTCTCCTCATTGGGATAAATGATATTGATACTTTGGTTTCATAAGAAAGCTTCACTTTCTACTAATTTTAAAATTAATATTTATCTTTCAAATGCGATAAACAGGGATTCATATAATAATCTCATTTCTTTTAATAATTGCGCCCTATAAATTCATTCTTCTCATTGGATAAATGAATTGATGCTTTGGTTTCATAAAAAAAGCTTCACTTCCCACCATTTTTTATAATCAAAGTTCATTTATCGATTGGGATAATCATGGATTAACGTAACAATCTCCCATCTTTTCATGATTAGGCATCATAAATGCATTCTTCTCTTTGGGATAAGTGATATTGATGCTTTGGTTTCATGAGAAAAACTTCTCTTTCTACCAATTTTAGAATTAATGTTCATATTTCAATTGGGATAAACATGAATTCACATAATAATATCCTTTGTTTTAATGATTAGGCACCACAAATTCATTCTTCTCATTGGGATAAATGAATTGATACTTTGGTTTCATATGAAAACTTCACTTTCCACCATTTTTTAGAATCAATGTTCGCCTATCAAATGTGGTAAACATGGATTCCGGTAATAATCTCTTTTCCATTCATGATTGGACACCATAAACGCATTCTCCTTTTTCGGATAAATGAATTGAGGCTTTTATTGAATAAGAAAAACTTCACTTCCCATGATTTTTTAGAATCAAAGTTCATTTATCGCTTGGGATAATCATGGATTCACATAATATCTCTTTTCTTTTAATGATTATGCACCACAAATTCATTCTCCTCATTGGGATAAATGAATTGATGCTTTGGTTTCATAAGAAAAACTTCACTTCTCACAATTTTTTAGAATCAAGGTTCATTTGTCAGTTGGGATAATCATGGATTCACATAATGATCTCCTCTATTTTCATTATTGGGCACCATAAGCGCATTCACCTCATTGCGATAAATTATATTGATGCTTTGGTTTCATAAGAAAAACTTCTCTTTCTACCAATTTTAGAATCACTATTCATCTTTCAAATGTTATAAACATAGATTCGTATAGCAATCCCATTCCTTTTAATGATTAGGCACCCTAAATTCATTCTTTTCATTGGGATAAATGAATTCATGCTTTCATTTTATAAGAAAAGCTTTACTTCCCACCATTTTTTAGAGTCAAAATTCATCTATCAAATATGGCAAACATAGATTCACGTAATAATCTCTTTTCTTTTCATGATTAGGCACCATAAACGCATTCTTCTTTTTGGGACAAATGAATTGATGCTTTTGTTTCATAAGAAAAACTTCACTTCCCACCTTTTTTTAGAATCAATGTTCATTTTTCAAATGGGATACTCATGGATTCAAGTAATATCTCATTTCTTTTAATGGTTATGCACCATAAATTCATTCTTCTCATTGGAGTAAATGAATTGATGCTTTGATTTCATAAGAAAAGCATCATTTTCCACCATTTTTTAGAATCAAAGTTCATGTGTCAATTGGGATAATCATGGAATCACGTAAAAATCTCTTTTTTTTATGATTGGGCACCATTAACACATTCTCCTCATTGGGATAAATGATATTGATGCTTTGGTTTCATAAGAAAAGCTTTACTTTCTACCATTTTAGAATTAAATATTCGTCTTTCAACTGCGATAAGCACGGATTCACATAACCATCTCCTTTCTTTTAATGATTGATTGGCAAAAATTTATTCTCCTCATTGGGATAAATGAATTGACGGTTTGGTTTCATAAGAAAAACTTCACTTCCTATCATTTTTTAGAATCAAAGTTTGTTTATCAAATGTGGTAAACATGGATACCCATAATAATAACCTTTCTTTTCATGATTAGGTACCATAAATGCATGCTCCTTTTTATGATAAATGAATTGGTGCTTTGGTTTCATAATAAAAACTTTAGTTCCCACCATTTTTTATAGTAACATTTGTTTGTCAAATGGGATAATCATGGATTCATGTGATATCTCATTTCTTCTAATGATTATGCACCACAAATTCATTCTCCTTGTTGGGATAAATGAATTGATGTTTTGGTTTCATAAGAAAAACACCAATTCCCATCATATTTTAGAATCAAAATTCGTGTGTCGATTGAGATAATCAGGGATTCGCATAATGATCACTTTTGTTTTTATGTTTGAGCACCATAAACACATTCTCCTCATTAGGATAAATGATATTGATGCTTTGGTTTCTATAGAAAAACTTCTTTTTTTACTAATTTTACAATTAATGCTCGTCTAATGCACCTAAATATACGTCCACCACTACATATACGATCCCCGACCCTACGGACCCCACTCCTACAACGGATCTCGGAGACCCCAGAAACCCCATAATTGTTATAGTTCACAATGGCCCAAAAAACCCTAATACTTAGGTCATTTTTTAAATTTTGAATTTTGAATTTTGAATTTTTTATTTTCATTTTTTTAAATTTTTTATGGTGTTTTTAAAAAATTCAAAATTCAAAATTCAAAATTCAAAATTTAAAAAATGACCTAAGTATTAGGGTTTTCTGGGCCATCGTGAACTATAACAATTATGGGGTTTCCGGGGTCCGTTGTAGGAGTGGGGTTCGTGGGGCCGGGGATTGTATATGTAGTGGTGGACGTATATTTAGGTGCATTTTCCATTGTTATAGATATGGATTCACATCATAATCTCCTTTCTTTTAATGATAGTGCACCACAGATTCATTCTCCTCATTGGGAAATGAATTGACGCTTTAGTTTCATAAAAAAAACTTCACTTCCCACTATTTTTATAATCAAAGTTTGTCTATCAAATGTGGTGAATGCGAATTCCCGTAATAATCCCCTTCCTTTCATAATTGGGCACCATAAACAAATTTTTCTTTTTGGGTTAAATGAATGATGCATTGGTTTCATAATAAAAACTTAACCTCCCACCATTTTTTAGAATCAAAGTTCACTTGTCAATTAGGATAATCATGAAATCACATAATAATCTCTTTTCTTTTAATGGTTGCCCACCACAAATTAATTCTCTTTATTAGGATAAACAAATTAAAACTTTGGTTTGATAAGAAAAACTTTACTTCCCACCATTTTTTAGAATCAAAATTCATTTGTTAATAGGGATAATCATGGATTTACATAATAATCTTCTTTCTTTTAATGATGGGGCACCACAAACTCATTCTCCTCATTGGATAAAAGAATTGATACTTTAGTTTCGTAAAAAAAACTTCACTTCCCACCATTTTTTAGAGTTAAGGTTTATCTGTCGATTAGGATAATCATGGATTCACATAATAATCTCCCTTTTTTTCATGATTAGGCACCATAAACGCATTCTCTTCATTAGGATAAGTGATAGCGATGCTTTGGTTTCAAAAGAAAAACTTCTTCTTCTATTAATTTTAGAATTAATGTTCATCTTTTAATCGAGATAAACATAGATTCACATAATAATCTCCTTTCTTTTAATGATTGGGCAGCAAAAACTCATTCTTCTCATTGGGATAAATGAATTGATGATTAGGTTTCATAATAAAAACTTTATTTCCCAGCTTTTTTTACAATCAAAGTTCGTATACCAAATGTGGTGAACAAGGATTCCCATAATTATCTATTTTCCTTTCATGATTGGGCACCATAAATGCATTCTCTTTTTTGGGGATAAGTGATATTAATGCTTCAATTTCATAAGTAAAACATCTCTTTCTACCAATTTTAGAATTACTGTTCATCTTTGAATTGGGATAAACGCAGATTCACATAATAATCTCTTTTCTCTTAATGATTGGGCAGCATACATTAATTCTCCTCACTGGGATAAATGAATTGATCCTTTGGTTTCATAAGAAAAACTTCACTTCCCACCAATTTTTAGAACCAAATTTCATGTGTCAATTGGGATAATCAAGGGTTCGCATAATAATCTCTTTTCTTTTCATGATTGGGCAACATAAATACTTTCTCCTCATTGGGATAAATGATAGTGATGCTCTAGTTTCATAAGAAAAACTTCTTTTTCTAAAAATTTTAAAATCAAATTTCATCTTTCAATTATGATAAACACGGATTCACATAATAATCTCCTTTCTTTTAATGATTGGGTGGAACAACTTAATTCTCATCATTGGGATAAATAAATTGATGCTTTGGTTTTATAAGAAAAACTTAACTTCTCACCATTTTTTAAAATCAAAGTTCATGTGTCGATTGGAACAGTCATGGAATCATGTAATAATCTCTTTTGTTTTCATGATTGGGCACCATAAACACATTCTTCTCATTGGGATAAATGATATTGATGCTTTTGTTTCATAAGAAAACTTCGCTTTCTACAAATTTTAGAATTAATGTTCGTCTTTCAAATGGGATAAACATGGATTCACATAATAATCCCTTTCCTTATAATGATTGGGCACCCCAAATTCATTCTTCTCATTAGGATAAATGAATTAATGCTTTTATTTCATAAGAAAAACTTCACTTCCCATCATTTTTTAGAATCAAAGTTCATCTATCAAATATGGTAAACACGGATTCACATAATAATCTCATTTCTTTTCATGACTGGGCACCATAAATGCATTCTCCTTATTGGGACAAATGAATCGATGCTTTCATTATGTAAGAAAAACTTAACTTCCCACCATTTTTTAGAATCAATGTTCGTTTGTGAAATGGGATAACCATGGTTCACATAATATCACATTTCTTTTAATGATTGTGCACCATAAATTCATTCGCCTTATTAGGATAAATGAATTGATGCTTTGGTTTCATAAGAAAAACATCACTTTCCACCATTTTTTAGAATCAAAATTCATGTGTCGATTGGGATAGTCATGGATTCACGTAACAATCTTCTTTCTTTTCATAATTGGGCATCATAAACACATTCTCTTTATTGGGATAAATGTTATTGATGCTTCAGTTTTATAAGAAAAACTTTTCTTTTTACAAATTTTAGAATTAATGTTCGTCTTTCAATTGTGAGAAACACAGATTCACATAATAATCCCTTTCCTCATATTGATAGGCACCCCAAATTCATTCTTCTCATTGGGATCAATGAATATATGCTTTCGTTTCATAAAAAAAGCTTCATTTCGCACCTTTTTTAAAATCAAATTTCATCTATCAAATATGGTAAACAAGGATTCCCGAAATAATCTTCTTTCCTTGCATGATTGGGCATCATAAATACATTCTCTTGTTTGGGATAAACGAATTGATGCTTTGATTTCATAAGAAAACTTCACTTCCCACCATATTTTTGAATCAACGTCCATTTGTCAAATAGGCTAATCATGGATTCACGTAATATCTCATTTCTTTTAATGATTATGCATCATAAATATATTCTCCTCATTGGGATAAATGAATTGATGCTTTGGTTTCATAAGATAAGCTTCACTTCCCACCATTTTTTAAAATTAAAGTTCATTTGTTGATTATGATAATCATGGATTCACATAATAATCTCCCTTCTTTTCATGATTGGGTGCCATAAACACATTCTCTTCATGGGGACAAGTGATATTGATGCTTCGGTTTCATAAGAAAAACATCTCTTTCTACCAATTTTAGAATTAATGTTTGTCTATGAATTGGGATAAACACGGATTCACATAGTAATCTCTTTTCTTGTAATAATTAGGTGGCATAAGTTCATTCTCCTCACTGGGAAAAATGAATTGATGCTTTGGTTTCATAAGAAAAACATCACCTCCCACCAATTTTTAGAATTAAAGTTCATGTGTCGATTGGGATAATCAAGGATTCATGTAATAATCTTTTTTTTCATGATTGGGCACCATAGGCTCATTCTCCTCATTAGGATAAATAATATTGATGCTTCGGTTTCATAAGAAAAACTTTCTTTTCTACAAATTTTAAAATTAATGTTCATCTTTTAATTGCGATAATATAGATTCACATAATAATCTCCTTTCTTTTAATGAGTGGGCAGCGCAAATTCATTCTCCTCATTGGGATAAATGAATTAATCCTTTGGTTCCATAGGAAAAACTTCACTTCCTATTATTTTTTTAGAATCAAAGTTCATCTATCAATTGTGGTAAACAAGGATTCCTATAATAATCTCCTTTCTATTCATGATTGGGCACCATAAACGCATTTTCTTTTTAGGATAAATGAATTGATACTTTGGTTTCATAAGAAAAACTTCACTTCCCACCATTTTTTAGAATCAACATTCATTTGTCAAATGGGATAATCATGGATTCACGTAATATCTCAATTCTTTTAATGATTGTGCACTACAAATTCATTTTCCTCATTGGGATAAATGAATCGATGCTTTGGTTTCATAAGAAAAACAACACTTTCCCTTATTTTTTAAAATCAAAGTTCGTGTGTCGATTGGGATAATCATGGATTCACGTTATAATCTATTTTCTTTTCATGATTGGTCACTATAAACATATTCTCATTATTAGGACAAAAGATATTGATGCTTTAGTTTCAAAAGAAAAACTTCTCTTTCTACCAATTTTAGAATTAATGTTCATCTTTCAATTGGGATAAATACTGATTCACATAATAGTTTCTTTTCTTTTAATGATTGTGCACCATAAATTCATTTTGCTCATTGGGTAATTGAATTGATGCTCTGGTTTTATAAGAAAAACATCACTTCCAACCATCTTTTAGAATCAAAGTTTATGTGTTAATTAGGATAGTCATGGATTCATGTAATAATCTCCTTTCTTTTCATGATTAGGACCATTAACACATTCTCCTCATTGGGATAAATGATATTGATGCTTCGGTTTCATAAAAAAACTTCTCACCCTATCAATTTCAGAATTAATGTTCATCTTTTAATTGGGATAAATATGGATTCACAGAATAATCTTCTTTGTTCTAATGTTTGGCAGCATAAATTCATTCTTCTCATTGGGATAAATAAATTAATGCTTTGGTTTAATAATAAAAACTTCACTTCCCACCATTTTTTAGAATCAAAGTTCATCTGTCAAATGTGGTAAACACAAATTCACGTAATAATCTCCTTTTCTTTCATGATTGCGCACCAAAAATGCATTCTCTTTATTAGGAAAAATAAGTTGATGCCTTGGTTTCATGAGAAAAACTTCACTTTCCACCATTTTTTAGAATCCAAGTTCATTTGTTAATTGGGATAATCATGGATTCACATAATCATCTCCTTTCTTTTCATGGTTGCGCACCATAATTCATACTCCTCATTGGGATAAATGAATTAAAGCTTTCGTTTCATAAGAAAAACTTCATTTCTCACCATCTTTTAGAATCAAAGTTCATTTGTCAATTGGGACAATCATAGATTCACGTAATAATCTCTTTTCTTTTAATGATTATGCACCATAAATTCATTCTCCTCATTAGGTAAAAGAATTGATGCTTTGGATTCATAAGAAAAACTTGACTTCCCACTTTTTTTTTTATTTTCAAAGTTCATTTGTCAACTGGGATAATCATGAATTCACATAATAATCTCCCTTCTTTTCATGACTGGGTGCCATAAGCACATTCACCTTATTAGGAATTAAGTGATATTGATACTTTAGTTTCATAAGAAAATTTTCTCTTTCTACCAATTTTAGAATTACTATTTATTTTTCAATAGGGATAAACATGGATTCACATAATAATCTTTTTTCTTTTAATGATTGGGCATAAAAAATTCACTCTTCTTATTAGGATAAATAAATTGATTCTTTGATTTCATAAGAGAAACTTTGCTTCCCACCATTTTATAGAATCAAAGTTCATCAATCAAATGTGCTAAGCACGGATTTACATAATAATCTCTTTTCCTTTCATGATTGGGCACCATAAACTCATTCCCATTATTGGGATAAACGAATTAATGCTTTGGGTTCATAAGAAAAATTTCACTTTCCACCATCTTTTAGAATCAAAGCTCGTTTCTTAATTAGGATAATCATGGATTCACGAAATAATCTCTTTTCGTTTAATGATTGCGCACCATAATTCATTCTCCTCATTAGGATAAATGAATTGATGCTTTGGTTTCATAAGAAAAACTTCAATTCCTACCATTTTTTAGAATCAAGTTTATTTGTCAATGAGATAATCATGGATTCACTTAATAATCTCTTTTCTTTTTATGATTGGGCACTATAAACACATTCTCCTTATTAGGATAAATAACATTGATGCTTTGGTTTGTAAGAAAAGCTTATCTTTCTACCATTTTTAGAATTAATGTTCGTTCATCGATTTGGACAAACATGGACTCACATAATAATCTCCTTTGTTTTCATGATTAGCCACTACAAACGCATTCTCCCTATTGGGATAAACGAATTGATGTATTGGTTTTAGAAGAAAAACTTTGCCTCCCACCATTTTTTAGAATCAAAGTTCTATCAATTGGGATAAACATGGATTCACATAATAATCTCCTTTCTTTTCATGATTTGTAACCATAAACACATTGTCCTTATTAGTATAAATGATATTGATGCTCTGGTTTCATAAGAAAAGCTTCTCTTTCTACCATTTTTAGAATTAATGTTCATCTATCGATTTAGGCAAACACAGATTCATATAATAATCTCCTTTCTTTTCATGATTAAGAGCCATAAACATAGTCTTCTAATTGGGATCAATGACATTGATATCTTTGGTTTCATTAGAAAAGCTTCTCTTTCTACCATTTTTAGAATTAAAGTTCTTCTATTAGTTAGGATAAACATAGATTCGCATAATAATCTCCTTTCCTTTAATGATTGCACACCATAAATTCTTTCTCGTCATTAGGATAAATGAATTGATGCTTTGGTTTTAGAAGAAAAACTTCACTTCCCACCATTCTTTAGAATCAATATTCATCTGTCAATTGTGACAAACAAAGATTCACATAATAATCTCTTTTCTTTTCATGATTTGGCACCATAAACGCATTCTCCTCATTGGGATAAATGATATCAACGCTTTGGTTTAAAAAAAAAAACTTATTTTTCTACCAATTTTAGAATTAATATTCATCTTTTAGTTGGGATAAACACGAATTCACATAACAATCTCCTTTATTTTAATGATTAGACACCGTAAATTCATTCTTCTCATCGGGATAAATGAATTGATGCCTTGGTTTCATAAGAAAAACTTCACTTCCCACCATTTTTTAGCATCAGTGTTCGTCTATCAATTGTGACAAACATGGATTCACATAATAATCTTTTTTCTTTTCATTATTGGGCACCATAAACACATTCTCCTTACATAATGATATTGATGCTTCGATTTCATAAGAAAAACTTCTCTTTCTACCAATTTTAGAATTAATTTTTGTATTTTAATTGTGATAAACATAGATTTACATAATAATCTCCTTTCTTTTAATGATTTGGCACCTCAAATTCATTCTTCTCATTGGACAATCAATTGATGCTTTGGTTACATAAGAAAAACTTAACTTTCCATTATTTTTTAAAATCAAAGTTCATCTATCAAATGTGGTAAACACGAATTCATGTAATAATCTACCTTTTTTTTCATGAATGGGTGCCATAAACGCATTCTCTTTTTTGGGATAAACAAATTAATGCTTTAGTTTTATAAGAAAAGCATTATTTCCCACCATTTTTTAGAATCAGTGTTCATCTGTCAATTATGAAAAACATGGATCACGTAATAATTTCCTTTCTTTTCATAATTAGGCACCATAAACACATTCTCCTTATTAGAATAAATGATATTATTGCTTTGGTTTCACAAGAAAAACATCTGTTTCTGTTATTTTTTGAATAAATGTTCATTCGTCAATATGGGTAAACACGGATTCAAATAATAATCTTCTTTCCTTTCATAATTGGGCACCATAAATATATTCTCCTCACTGGGGTAAATGATACTGATTCTTTGGTTTGAAAAGAAAAATTTATCTTTCTACCATTTTTAGAATTAAAGTTCGTCTTTCAATTGGGATAAACATGGATTCATATAATAACCTCTTTTCTGTTAATGTTGGGCATCACAAATTCATTATTCTCATTGGTATAAATGAATTGATGCTTTGGTTTCATAAGAGTAACTTTATTCTTTACCATTTTTTACAATCAAGGTTCGTTTGTCAATTGGGATAAACAAGGATTCACTTAATAATCTCTTTTATTTTCATGATTGGGCACCATAAACACATTTTCCTCAATAGGGTAAATGACATTATGCTTAGGTTTCATAAGAGAAGCTTCTCTTTTTACAATTTTTAGAATTAATATTCATTCGTCGAGTTGCAAAAACTTAGATTCACATAATAATATCCTTTCTTTTCATGATTGGGCACCGTAAACATATTCTCCTTATTAGGATAAATGATATTGATGCTTTGGCTTCATAAGAAAAACCTCTTTTCTACTATTTTTTGAATTAATGTTTGTCTGTCGATTTGGACAAACACTGATTCAAATAATAATCTCTTTTTTTTTCATGACTGGAAACCATAAACATATGCTTCGCACTGGGATAAATGATATTGATGCTTTGGTTTCAAAAGAAAAACTTATCTTTCTACCAGTTTTGGAATTAAAGTTTATCTTTCAATTGGGATAAACGTGGACTCATAATAATCTCCTTGTTTTAATGATTGGGCACCATAAATTCGTTCTCGTCATTGTGATAAATGAATTGATGCTTTGGTTTCATAAGAATAACCTTACTTCCCACCATTTTTTAGAATCAAAGTTTATTTGTGAATTAGGATAAACAAGGATTCACTAATAATCTCCTTTTTTTTCATGATTGGGCACCATAAACATATTCTCTGCACTGGGCTAAATGACATTAAAGCTATGGTTTCATAAGAAAATCTTATCTTTCTACCAATTTTAGAATTAATGTTCGTTCACTGATTTGAACAAACTCGGATTTCAATAATAATCCCCTTTCTTTTCATGATTGGGAATCGTAAAGACATTCTTTGCATTGAGATAAATGATATTAATGCTTTGGTTTAATAAAAAAAATCTCTTTCTAACAATTTTAGAAGTAATGTTTATCTTTCAATTGGGATAAACACGGATTCATGTAATAATCTTCTACCTTTTAATGATTGGGCACCATAAATTTATTCTCCTCATAGGGATAATTGAATTCATGCTTTTGTTTCATATTAAAAACTTCACTTCCCACCATTTTTTTGAATAAAAGTTCACCTATCAAATGCAGTAAACATGGATTCACATAATAATCTCCTTTCTTTTCATGATTGGGCATGATGAACACATTCTCCTCATTGGGATAAATAACATTAATGTTTTGGTTTTATAAGAAAAGCTTTTCTTTCTACCATTTTTGGAATTTAAATACATCCATCGATTTGGACAAACACCGATTCATGTAATAATCTCTTTTTTTTTCGTGATTGTACACCATAAACATATTCTCCTCAGTGGGAGAAATGAATTGATGCCTTTGTTTCATAAGAAAAACTTCACTTCCCACCATTTTTGGAATCAAAGTTTGTGTATCAAATATGGTAAACATGGATTCACGTAATGATCTGCTTTCTTTTCATAATTGGGCACCATAAATGCATTCTCCTTATTGGGATAAACAAATTGATGCTTTGGTTTCATAAGAAAAACTTCACTTCCCACCATCTTCTAGAATCAATGTTCATCTATCAATTGTGAAAAACACCGATTCACATAATAATCAACTTTTCTTTCATAATTGGGCACCATAAACACATTCTCCTCATTGGGATAAATGATATTGATGCTTTGGTTTCATAAGAAAAACATCTTTCTCTGCTATTTTTTGAATTAATATTGGACCATCGATTTGTACAAACATGGATTCGAATAATAATCTTTTTTTTTCATAATTAGGACCATAAACATATTCTTCTCGCAAGGATAAGTGATATTGATGCTTTGGTTTCAAAAGAAAAACTTCTCTTTCTACCAGCTTTAGAATTAAAGTTCGTCTTTCAATTGGGATAAACACAAATTCACATAATAATCTCCTTTATTTTAATGATTGGGCAACACAAATTCATTCTGCTCTTTAGGATAAATGAATTGATGCTTTAGATTTATAAGAATAACTTCACTTGCCACCATTTTTTAGAATCAATAGTTGTTTGTCAATTGGTATAAACAAGGATTCACTTAACAATCTCCTTTCTTTTAATGATTGTGCACCACAAATTCATTCTCCTCATTGGGTAAATGAATTGATGCATTGGTTTCATTAGAAAAACTTTAGTGCCCACCATATTTTAGAATCAAAGTTTATTTGTCGATTAGGATAATCATGGATTCAAATAACAATCTCTCTTATTTTCTTGATTAGGCACCATAAACACATTTTTCTCATCGGGATAAGTGCTAATGATGCTTTGGTTTCATAAGAAGAACTTCTCTTTCTTCCAATTTTAGAATTAATTTTCATCTTTTAATTTGGATAAACACGGATTTATATAATAATCTCATTTCTTTTAATGATTGGGCACTAAAAATTTGTTCTTCTTATTGGGATAAATGAATTGATGCTTTGGTTTCATAAGAAAAAACTTCACTTCTCACCATTTTTTAGGACCAAAGTTCTTTTATCAAATGTGGTAAACATGGATTCCAATAACAATATTCTTTCTTTTAATGATTAGGCACCATAAACACATTCTCCCTTTTGGGTTTGGTTTCATGAGAAAAACTTTACAATCGACCATCTTTTAGAGTCAAAGTTCATTTGTTAATTGGGATAAACATGGATTCACATAATAATTTTCTTTCTTTCCATGGTTGGGCACCGTAAACACATTCTTCTGATTGGGATAAATTATATTGATGCTTTGGTTTCATAATGAAAGCTTCTCTTTATTCCAATTTTAGAATTAATGTTCATTTTTCAATTGGGATAAATATAGATTCACATAATAATCTCCTCTCATTTAATGAATGGGCACCATAAATTCGTGTTTCTCATTGGGATAAATGAATTGATGCTTTCATTTCATAAGAAAAACGTTACTTCCCATCATTTTTTAGAATGCAAATGTGGTAAACAAAAATTCACGTAATAATCTCTTTTTTTTTCATGATTGGGCACCATAAATGCGTTGTCCTTATTGTGATAAACAAATTGATGCTCTGGTTTCATTAGAATAACTTCACTTCCTGCCATTTTTTAGAATCAAAGTTCATTTGTCTATTGCGATAATCATGGATTCACATGATAATCTCATTTCTTTTTGTGATAGGGCACCATAAACACATTCTCTTTATTAGGATATATGATAGTGAAGCTTTGGTTTTATAAGAAAAACTTTTTTTTCTACCAATTTTAGAATTAATATTCTTCTTTGAATTGGGATAAGCATGGATTCAGCTAATAATTTTCCTTCTTTTAATGATTGGGCATCACAAATTCATTCTTCTCATTGGGATAAATGAATCGATGCTTTATTTTGTATGAAAAACTTCACTTCCCACTATTTTTTAGAATAAAAGTTTGTCTATCAAATGTGGTAAGCATGGATTCATACAATAATCTCTTTTCTTTTCAAGATTGGGCACCACTAAATGAATTGATGCTTTAGTTTCATAAGAAAAACTTTACTTCCCACCATTCTTTACAATAAAAGTTTATTTGTCAATTAGGATAAACATGAATTCACGTAATAATCTTCTATCTTTTTCATGATCGGGCACCATAAACACATTCTCCTCATTGGGATAAATGACATTGATGCTTTAGTTTCATAAGAAAAGCTTCTCTTTCTACCATTTTTAAAATTACTATTCGTTTTTTGATTTGAGCAAACTTGGATTCACATAATAATGTCATTTTTTTGCATGATTAGGCACCATAAACACATTCTCCTCATTGGGATAAATGATAAGGAAGCATTGGTTTCATAAGAACAACTTCATAAATTCATTCTACTTATTGGAATAAATGAATTGATGCTTTGGTTTCATAAGAAAAACTTCACTTCCCGCCATTTTTTAGAATTAAAGTTCGTTTACCAATTGCGATAATCACGAATTCAAGTAATAATCTCTTTTCTTTTTGTGATTGGGCACCATAAACATATTCTCCTTACTCGGATAAATGATATTGATGATTTCGTTTAAAAAGAAAACTTCTTTTTTTACCCATTTTAGAATTAAAGTTCATCTTTCAATTGGGATAAATGCGGATTCACGTAATAATATTGGGCACCACAAATTCATTTTCCTTATTGCAATAACTGAATTAATGCTTTGGTTTCATAAGAATAACTTCACTTCCCATTATTTTTTAGAATCAATGTTCATCTGTCAATTGGGATAAATGAGGATTCACTTAATAATCTCTTTTCTTTTCTTGCTTAGGCACCATAAACACATTCTCCTCATTGCGATAAATGACATTGATACTTTGGTTTCATAAGAAAAGCTTCTCTTTCTACCATTTTAAGAATTAATATTCATTCGTCGATTTGAGCAAACTCCGATTCACATAGTAATGTACTTTTTTTTCATGATTGGACACCATAAACATATTCTCCACATTAGGATAAATGACATTGATGCTTTGGTTTCATAATAAAAACATCTGGTTTTGCTATTTTTTGAATTAATGTTCGTCCGTTTATTTGGATAAGCATGGATTCGAGTAATAATCTCCCTTCTTTTCATGATTAGGAACCATAAACATATTCTCCTTGCTGGGATAAATAATATTGATGCTTTGGTTTGAAAAGAAACACTTCTCTTTCTACTAGTTTTAGAATTAAAATTCATCATTCAATTGGGTTGAATGTGGATTCACACAATAATCTCTTTTTTTAAAAAAATTAGGGACCATAAATTCGATCTCCTCATTGGCTTAGATGAATTAATGCTTTGGTTTCATAAGAATAACTTTACTTCCTACCATTTTCTAGAATCAAAGCCCGTTTATCAATTGGGATAATCATGGATTCACTTAATAATCTCCTTTCTTTTCCTGATTGGGCACCTTAAACACATTCTCCTCATTGGGATAAATGATTTTGATACTTTGGTTTCAGAAGAAAAACTTCTCTTTCTGCCAATTTTAGAATTAATGATCGTCTTTCAGTTGGGATAAACACGGTTTCACATAATAATCTCCTTTCTTTTAATGATTGGGCACTACAAATTCATTCTCTTTATTACGAAAAATGAATTGATGCCTTTGTTTCATAAGAAAAACTTTACTTCCTAATACTTTTTAAAATCAAAGTTTGTCTATCAAATAGGGTAAACACGGATTCACGCAATAATCTCCTATTTTAATGATTGGGCACCATAATGCATTCTTGTTATTGGGATAAACGAATTGATGCTTTGGTTTCATAAGAAAAACTTCACTTCCACCTTTTTTTAGAATCAATGTTCATCTGTTAATTGTGACAAACACGAATTCACGTAATAATCTCCTTTATTTTCATGATTGGGCACCATAAACACATTCTCCTTATTGGGATAAATGATATTAATGATTTGGTTTCATTAGAAAAATATCTTTTTTTGTTATTTTTTGAATCAATATTTGTCCATCAATTTGGACAAACATGAATTCGAATAATAATTTCCTTTCTTTTCATAATTAGGCACCATAAACATGTTCGCCTTACTGGGATAAATGATACTAATGCTTTTGTTTTCGAAGAAAAACTTCTCTTTCTATCAGTTTTAAAATTAAAGTTCATCTTTCAGTTGGGATAAACGCGGATTCACAAAATAATCTCTTTTATTTTTATGATTTGGAACCATAAATTCGTTCTCCTCATTGGCATAAATGAATTTATGCTTTCGTTACATAAGAATAGCTGTACTTCCCACCATTTTTTAGAATCAAAGTTCATCTATCAATTAGGATGATAAGGATTCACTTAATAATCTTCTATCATTTAATGATTAGGCAGCACAAATTCATTCTGCTTATTGGGTAAATGAATTGATGCTTTGGGTTCATAAGAAAAACCTTACTTCCCACCATTTTTTAGAATCGAACTTTATTGTAGGTTGGAAGAATCATGGATTCACGTAACAATCTCCTTTCTTTTTCTGATTGGGCACCATAAACACATTTTTCTAATTAGGATAAGTGATATTGATACTTTGGTTTCATAAGAAAAAGTTCTCTTTCTTCAATTTAAGAATTAATATTCGTCTTTCAACTAGGACAAACAAGGATTTACATAATAATCTCCTTCCTTTTAATGATTGGGCACCAAAAATTCATTCTTCTCATTGAGATAAATGAATTAATGCTTTGGTTTCATAAGAAAAACTTCACTTCCCACCATGTTTTAGAATCTAAGCTTGTCTATGAAATGTGGTAAACATGGATACCCATATTAATCTACTTTCCTATCATGTTTGGGCACCATAAACTTATTCACCTTATTCGGATAAATGCTATTAATGCTTGGTTTCATAAGAAAAAAATCCTTTTTTGCTATTTTTTGAATTAATATGTCTGTCGATTTAAACAAATGCAGATTTGAATAATAATCTCTTTTCTTTCCTTAATTAGGCACTATAAACATATTCTCCTCACTGGGATAAAAGATATTGATGCTTTGCTTTCAAAAGAAAAACTACTTTTTCCACCAGTTTTAGAGTTAAAGTTCATCTTTCAATTGGGATAAACGTGAATTCACATAATAATCCCCCTTTTTTTAATGATTGGGCACCATAAATTCCTTCTCTTCATTGTGATAGATGAATTGATGCTTTGGTTTCATAAGAATAAGTTCACTTCCTTCCATTTTTTAGAATCAAAGTTCGTTTATCAATCAGGATAAACAAGGATTCACTTAATAATCTTTTTTTTTCATGATTGGGCACCATAAACTCATTCTTCGCATTGGGATAAATGACATTAATGCTTTGGTTTCATAAGAAAAGCTTCTCTTTCTACCATTTTAAGAATTATTGTTCATTCATCAATTTGGACAAACTCGGATTCACATATTAATCTCATTTTTTTATGATTGGGCATCATTGGGATAAATGATATTGATTCTTTGGTTTCATAAGAAAAACATCTTTTTTTCTATTTTTTGAATTAATGTTCATCCATTGATTTGGACAAACATGGGTTCAAATAATAATCTCCTTTCCTTTCATGATTGAGCACCATAAACATATTCCCTCTATTGGGATAAGTGATATTGATGCTTTAGTTTCAAAAGAAAAACTTCTCTTTCAACCAGTTTTAGAATTAAGTTTGTCTTTCAATTGAAATAAACGTAGATTCATATAATAATCTCTTTTCTTTTAATGATTGCGTACCATAAATTCATTCTTATCATTAGGGTAAATGAATTGATGCTTTCGTTTCATAAGAATTACTAGACTTCCCACCTTTTTTTAGAATCATAGTCTGTTTGTTGATTGGGATAAACAAGGATTCACTTGATAATCTCCTTTTTTCTTGTTTGGGCACATAAACCCATTCTCCTCATTGGATAAATGGCATTGATGCTTTGGTTTCATAAGAAAAGCTTATCTTTCTACCATTTTAGAATTAATATTCATTTATCGATTTGGATAAACTCAGATTCACATAATAATCTCTTTTCTTTCATGATTGGGCACCATAAACATACTCTCTTCATTAGGATAAATGATATTGATGCTTTCGTTTCATAGGAAAAATCACTTTTTCTACTATTCTTTGAATTAATGTTTATCTTTCGATTTGAAAAACATGGATTCGAATAATAATCTCTTTTCTTTTCATAATTGGGCACTATAAACTTATTCTCCTTGCTGGGATAAATGATGTTGATGCTTTGGTTTCAAAAGGAAAACTTCTCTTTCTACTAGTTTTAGAATTAAAGTTCATTTTTTAATTGGGATAAACGCGGATCCACATAATAATCTCCTTTCTTTTAGTGATTGGACACCATAAATTCATTCTTCTTATTGGGATAAATGAATTGATGCTTTCATTTCATAAGAAAAAGTTCATTTCCCACCATTTTGTAGAATCAAAGTTCGTCTTTCAACTGGGATAAATACGGATTCACATAATAATCTCCTCTCTTTTTATGAGTGGGTACCATAAATTCATTCCCCTTATTGGGATAAATGAATTGTTGCTTTGGTTTCATAAGAATTACTAGACTTCCCACCATTTCTAAGAATCAAAGTTTGTCTATTGATTGGGATAAACAAGGATTCACTTAATAATCTCCTTTTTTTCTTGTTTGGGCACCATAAACACATTCTCCTTATTGGATAAATGAATTGATGCTTTGGTTTCATAAGAAAAGCTTATATTTCTACCATTCTAGAATTAATGTTTGTTTGTCGATTTGGACAAACTCAGATTCACATAATAACCTCTTTTCTTTTTATGATTGGGCACCATAAACATATTCTCTTCATTGGGATAAATGATATTGATGCTTTGGTTTCATAAGAAAAACATCTTTTTTTGCTATTTTTTTAATTAATGTTTGTTCGTCGATTTGGACAAATACGGATTCGAATAATAATCTTTTTTCTTTTCATAATTGGGCACCATAAACATATTTTCCTCACTAGGATAAATGATGTTGATGCTTTGGTTTCAAAAGAAAAACTTTCCTTTTTACCAGTTTTAGAATTAAAGTTCGTTTTTCAATTGGGATGAACACGGATTCACATAATAATCTCCTTTCTTTTAATGATTGGATACCATAAATTCATTTTCCTTATTGGGATAAATGAATTGATGCCTTTGTTTTATAGGAAAAACTTCATTTCCCACCAATTTTTAGAATCAAAGTTTGTCTGTCAAATGTGGCAAATAGGGATTCAAGCAATTAATTCTTTTCTTTAATGATTAGGCACCATAAATTGATTTTCCTTATTGGGATAAATAAATTAATGCTTTGGTTTCATAATAAAAACTTCACTTCCCACCATTTTTTAGAATCAACGTTCGTTTGTCAATTGTGACAAACATAGATTCATGTAACAATCTTCATTCTTTTCATGATTTGGCACCATAAACACATTCACCTCATTGGGATAATGATGTTGATGCTTTGGTTTCATAGGA
>JBBYHO010278880.1:58174-76434 GCA_038382025.1 Adansonia gregorii | reverse complement strand
AACTGAGAGAAACCAAGTGGTTAAGGAAGCATAAAAGCAGAGTGGGCCTACTCTTTTTTCTCTCGAGCTTCCTGTTCCTCCTAATTTTCTTCGATCTCATGTTCTTAGGCGTAAGTCAAATTTTTTTTTGAGAAATTAATTGATCCATGAAAAAATATTGGGGAAAATTCGGTGTGTGATTAAAAAAAGAAAAAGAAGAAAATCAACTGAAGTGAAAGAGATGGGATAAAAGTCAGTGGAAAGAATGGGAAAGAAGGCTGCGATAAAAGCAAACGAAGAAGAATGAGAAAAAGAAAAAGAAAAAGATGAATTGTCAAAATTACTTCAATCACATTTCAGAAATTCCTCTACAATCCTTTCAGGATCCAAAAGTAATAATATGGGAGATAATGGATGGTAGATGTTAAATGTTAAATGTTCAATTACCTGGATATGAAAATGTGAAAGAGATGATTTTGTAATACATGTAATGCTTTAAATACATTGAGTATTTTTCTTTTTTTTTAAAAAAATATTTTAATAGTTTTAATGTTGTTCCAGTAATCATTATTCTTGGAGTTGTATTTAATTTGAGAGTATTTATAAATTATGTTACAAAACAAAAGAATTTGTTTCAAACCCGAGATAATTATACTCATTTATATTTCAATCAACACTTTTTTGTTTATAATCAAACAAATATATTTAATGAAAAATATTTAATAAAATTAAAATTTTTATTTATGAATTAAATAAAAATTATCAATAATAAAAAGTATTTACACTGATAATTTAAAAATATATTAAATGATTGTAATTATTTTTGTCATTTCATCATATTCTCTGCATCCCACTTTTATATGTACTAATATTTTTATATCACGTAGGTTATATATGAATCTTTATTATTTTATTTATTTTAAAAATATATGTTATATATTGTGTAAATAATTAAAAGTAGTAAACACGTTAACGTATAAAGTATATTTAAAGTTTAAAATTTATTTTTTTTTATTTTAATATAAAATTAAAATTTATCAAAAATAGAATGTAAATATAAAATTTAACTTTTTATTATCATCAAATAATTTTATTTATATTTTAAGGTTAATAAAAAAATTAAGACTCATAAAACAAAGCAATTTAATGTATTTAACTTCTTTTTTATTTATCATTAAATAAATATATTTAAGAAAAAACCTTTAATGAAATTAAAATTATCAATTATTACTTATAAATTGAATAAATTTAAATAATAATAAATAATATTTATAATTATAATTTATAAATAAAATAAATACATATAACTATTTTCATAAGTTTGAAAGATTTTTTATAATCTTACTTTATATATATTAATTATATCATAGATAGATATTGATACGGATAAATTATAAATGACATGTTATAAATAAATAAAACTGATTTAATCCTTTTTTCTTAAAAGATTACTTCTTATATTTTTCTCAAATTTTTATCCAAAAGGGGAAAAAATACTTATTTATTTATTTATGTTGTACAAGGTCCCTGTGTCAAGAAAATAAAATAAAATAAAATTTTTGTTCCTTCTGATCGAAATCAGACCCAAACTGAAAGTTTTAGAAACCCTAGCCATCCCCCTCTCTCTCGCTCTCTGCAGGATCATTCTCTCTTCAAACCCTTTCTCTTTTTGCTTGTATCGAGCCACTTGATCTCTCTCTGCGTCGCCTTTTTTAGAACCTTAAACGCCGCCGTTTCCGCTGCGATCTCGGCCTTTTAGATTCACTCAATCTTCATATTCTCAATGGCTGACGGAAAGTTCGATCTACCTGATGATTTCGTACCTTCCAAAAGCTCTGACAACTCCTTCCCCAAAGGTGTAAATGCATTTTCTTTTCTTTTTTAAATTCTCATTCTCTCATTTTTTTCCCCTCAAATTTTTTAACTTTTTTTGTGCCTATTGTATTGCTTTCCCATTTCAATTAAATATGAACCTTTTGCTAAGATTTTATCCTTTTTGCAATTTTTTTTGTTTATTTGAATTTTCATAGTTTAATTTATTAATTCTAAATTCGGATTTCGTTAATAATTTATCTTTTTTTTTTCTCCTAAGATCTCAATTCTTTTATCTTTCTTACGTCGTAGTAAGTCAATGGTTTTCGCCGTAAAAGAAAAAAAATAAAGAAATTCACGATTGTTTCTATGTAGAATTATATTAGGTCAAATCTTGTCTTTCAAATGCGCCAGTGATTAGAGGAAAAAAATAGGTATATGATAAGATAATCCACTTTCTTTATTTCGTCTTTTTTATGAAAAAGAAGATTACTTTAGTTGTTTGACGTAATTATCGGCAAGTTTTAACTGTCAACGCTGAAGTGGATATAGTAATACAGTATCTTTTCTTCTGATTATTTGGAAAAATTATTCAAAGAAAGGTTCACTTTTTTCAATTAGGAACTTGGCAGTTTCATCAATCTCAAAACATTTGATATTTTAGGGAATCCAAAAAAACAATCCTGAAACTTGAGGGTAGACAGTTTCTGCCAATTTCGCTTACGTATTAATTATCTTAGTTTCTGTTATTGTTAGGTGAAGCTTGGGATGGGAACGTGGAGGAGAAAGGACTCACGGGGTTACTTGATGACACCAAAGGTAATAATATTTGTGTTATGGTGAAATTTTGTATTTCTAAAACCTGCACGGCTAATTTCTGTTTAAGGTTTTATTTTTATTTATTTATTTATTTATTGTGACCAGTGGATCAAGCAACTTCAGAGAGCAGCATACCTCTGTCCCCACAATGGCTTTACTCTAAAGTGGCTGAGGCAAAGATGTCAGCTGCTGGAGCTTCTGGTGTATGTAACTTTAATATCTCTTATCAAATGTTTTTACTGTAATGATATTGCCATGTGAGGGTTTGATGTGGTTTCTAGTTTTATTTACCCTTATTTAGTGGAACTATGGGTAAACAGTATATCTGATTAGATCAAAATTAGTTTTACTAAATTTGAAGGAATTGGTATATTTTCAGTGTTTAGTGCTCATAAAAAATTTATATTTGTCTTTTAGCTTGTGGCTATTTTTGATTTTGAGTTTGTATTGTTCCCATGGTATAATTTGTTTACTGTAACAGGATATGAGAGCACCAAATTTGTTACCTTATGGAACCTCTGGTGATCCCAATCTGAAAGAAAGTTGGCGTTTAGATGGTTCTCATGACAAGAAAGAATGGAGGAGGACTGCACCTGAGCTTGAAAGCAGTTGCCGCTGGCGTGAAGAGGAGAGAGAAACAAGCTTACTTGGCCGAAGAGATCGCAGAAAAGAAGACCGTCATGCTGATATTTCTTCAATGATGGATGTTCCTGAAAATAGGACATTGTTGTCTACAGAGCGACGACATGATGTTAGCAGTCGTAGTTCTGGGCATGAATCTCGAAGAGACAATAAGTGGGCTTCAAGGTGGGGTCCTGAAGACAAAGAAAAGGATTCTCGAACTGAGAAGAGGACAGATGCTGAGAAGGAAGATGCCCCTTCCGTCAAACAAGCTTTTGTCAGTGGGGGCCGCATAGCTTCTGAGCGTGAGAATGATTCTCGTGATAAATGGAGGCCACGACATCGTTTGGAAGTTCATGCAGGTGGGCCCACTTCTTACCGTAGTGCTCCAGGATTTTCGGAGAGGGGACGAGTGGAGGGATCAAATGTACGTTTTGCAGCAGGACGAGGAAGGTCAAATGCCAATGGAAGCCTACAAATGGGGAGGCCACAATCTGCTTCTGTTATTGGATCTCTGTCTGTCGACAAAAACAAGGCTTCTAATGCACGCTGCTACCCAAGAGGAAAACTCCTTGACCTTTACCGCAAGCAAAGGACTGCTCCAAATTTTGACACTGTGCCTGATGAGATGGATCGTTTATCAACTATAACACAAAATGCAATTGTTGAGCCTTTGGCTTTTGTTCCTCCTGATGCAGAGGAAAAGGTACAAAGCTTCTAATCTGATTTATATGAGAAAGATTTACTCATCTTTATCCTTCTATATGTTTGCCTCAAATTTACCAGCATGATTCGTACAGGCTGTCCTTCGAGATATATGGGAAGGAAAAACTATGAGCAGTGGAGCGGTCTACAACTCATATAGAGACTCAAGTAGGGGATCAAATGACTGCATTACTGCTAATGTTTCATTTATGTTGAAAATTACGTAGTAAATAAATAAAATATCTGTGAGATTGAGTTTTTCCTTTACCATACTAATCCAGGTCATACTGATGTGATTTCAGGTGAAGGGAAACAATGTTTCTCAGTTAACAGGGAGGATAGTGTCGACTCTGGTGAGAAGGCTGCTGTAGACAATAATTATCAAGGGAATGATGCTGAGACATTTTATGTGTCAGATTCACAGATAATAATGACCAAGGGTAGGAAACTTTCAATTTTGGTTGTGGACTATCAGCAGTCCATTGAGAATTTATTCATTATTTGTTCTGCTTGTCATTACAGAAACGAATGGTTCAAAAGAATGTGGACAGAGATGTGTGACACCATCTGATATAGATGTAACGAATGCTTTGGGGTCAGACAGGGAGATCGATGGGTCCATAAATTACATGGATGAATTAAAATCTTTTGACAACCGACAAGTGGCCGATTTGAAATTGCAAAAGGACCCTAAGGTGGGGGTCAATGAATCATCCTTGCAATTTGTTGTGGGTAGCAAGCTTCCTGAAGACCCAAGTTCTCTATTCGATTTTTCGTCACTACAGCCTAATCAAGGCCATAACCAGATAAATATTAAGGGCAATAATGAGGCACATTCACTGGAAAGTGTTACCCCATCCGAGGATTTGAGTTTGTGCTATCTTGATCCTCAAGGTGTGATTCAGGGACCATATCTGGGGATCGACATAATTACTTGGTTTGAGCAAGGCTATTTTGGTACAGATTTACCCGTTCGATTAGCAGATGCTCCTGATGGATCACCTTTCAAAGAACTTGTTGAAGTCATGCCTCACCTAAGAATGAATTCTGGTTCTGCCACCAATGTTAGTGCAGTTACTAGAACGCAAATACTTGATTCTTTTGAAGGGAGCTTGATAGAGAGCATATCTTCTTCTGCTTCTGCTCCCGAGTTGAAGGGTTCTGCCATTGCACCTGAGCAGCAGCAGACTTTGTCTGCTTTTGAGACTTCTGGTACTAATTTTCAGTTAAGAGGGCCTACCCAAAGTTATCATTCTGAGAATCAGTTTTCTGAAGATCAAAATCTCCATAAATTTGCTGCTGCTCAAGAAGCTGGTAAGTTGAATGAGTTGGAACTACTGTTGATTTTGTTAGTTTGTGTCTTGTTAATAATGCCTGCCTTTCCTTGTGTGATGCAGAAATCATCTTTCCTGGAAGTGCTGGTGCTGACCCTTTGAGAGTTTCTGGTGAAATTCAAGGTCCTGTGGGCAATCTTGCAAGCCATTTGTCAATTGGAAATGAATTTTCAAAAACCAATGTACATTCTCATCATGGTGATGAGTTGCATCCTTTTGGCTTGTTGATATCTGAGTTGGGAAGCACCTCTGATTTGAAGCGTTCTCAATCATCTAATATGGCTTCCAGCATTAGTGATAGAGGGCTGTTTATAGATGCCTTGCTTGATAGAGAGTCCAGTCATACTGGTCAGAGTGTTGGTACAGTGACTGATCAAACTTCTTTTCCAGAGGCTTGGGGTGATGGTTATAGAAGAGATGCTGTGTTTAACC
The DNA here is from genome assembly GCA_038382025.1 of Adansonia gregorii. NCBI lineage: Eukaryota > Viridiplantae > Streptophyta > Magnoliopsida > Malvales > Malvaceae > Adansonia > Adansonia gregorii. The sequence continues at coordinate 70,732 of JBBYHO010278880.1, read as the reverse complement.
CTAACATTCATCTAGGCACTACTGGTGCTTGGCCTTCATCTCGCAGGGAGCAAGAAGACAATGGTTTGGATCTGGTACAGCACCAAATTTCACCAAAGTTGCCCAATGAACCACTTCAAGAGAAAAACCAGTTCTCTCATCCTTTTCTGCATTCACCTGGATTTGGTGTGGAGCAAATTCATAATTTTGATCTTATGCAGAGTAAGAATCTTAATCACCAGCAGTCAATCCATCATTTAGCCCCATATACGGAACATCTTTTGGAACTTCAGCTTCAACAGCAGCGGCAGTTGGAACTTCAGCGGCAGCAGCGTCAATTGGAACTTCTGCGGCAGAAACAGCAGTTGGAACTTCTGCAACAGCAGCAGCTTCGTCACCATCAAATTAAATCATTGCAGCGGTTGCAACAACAACATCTACAGCAGCAGTTGCTTCTTGATCCATTGCTGCAGCATCAGATGTCTGATCCTGGTTACGGCCAACGCAGATTTGAGGCTGCTAGAGACAACCTTCTTGATCAGTTCCATTTACAAAGGAATCTTCTGGGTGAATTACAGCAGAATTCTCATGCTTCAAGGCACCTGGATTCTTCTCTGGAGCAGATCATCCAAGCTAAGATTAACCTGAGTGCATTCCAAGGGCAACAGGCTGATTTTTTGGATTTCATGTCACAAGCGAAGTTTGGCAGTATGCTTCCTTCAGAGCATCAGCTTCGTCTTCAGCACGAGCAGTTGCAAGTGCAGCAATTATCTAGTGCACTGAGGCAACAATTAGGAATGGAGGGGGAGGGAGAACTCCCTGGTTCATGGCCCGTAGATGAAGTTGGTCAGTTTGTCAGGAGTCTTAGCAGTCATCACCGGGCTCAATCAATGGGGTTGAATGCTCCAGATCTTTTTCAGCAAAGGCTTTCATCCTTGGAAGAGCAATTCAGCAATCTTAGACAGAATCATGCTTTGCAGGAGCAACGGCAGCGAGGGATTTTTGACCCCAGCCCTATAGCATTTGCCAGGTCGACTCTTCCTCCTGCTGCTCCTGGGATGAAAGTGGACAATTTAAATTCTCTAGATCCAGCTGAACATTTCTATATGCACTCCAACAACCAACTGGGTCCTTTTTCTTCTGGTAACCACCCTCTTAGGCATCAAATTTTGGATGATGTATATGCTTCTCATCCGGATGCAACAGAGAGCTACCACTCCAGGAAAAATGAGCGGCTAGAAAATAGTTGGATTGAAAAGCAGATGCAACAACTAAATCTTGAAGCAGAGTTGCAAAGAAGGGAGTCTGAAGTTGATTCTAGTACTTGGACATCAGCTGGAGGGGTTCATGAAAACTCTAAGAAAGCTTTAATGGACCTTAAGCAAAAACTTGGTATTCGATCTACACAGTCAACAGAAGTAGATTATCAACATTCTATATCATCTTCCAGAGACAGGGAAACCTTTTGGCCTGTTTCTGAGCCACAAAGTTCCAATTTTCCTTTTAATCATTCTCCAAATCAGGAAGTTCATGTGAACAACTCGCTTTTGGAAGGCCCTCGGAATTCCAATTCAAGTGCGATGTTGCAAGATCATTTGTTTGGGGCTGCTGTGAGTGATTGTGTCAACCATGTAGTTAACTGTGAAAGATTGCCTCTTAAAGCCAGTGCTGGCTCATTTGCAGAAGAACGGTCATTCTTGTTGGGCATTGAAGATCCTTGTGGTAGTCAAGCAGATGCTAGCTTGATGGGAAAATCAGTTGTGGATAAAGAGTTAGCAGAACTGGAGGGAAAGAGGGAGAAGAAAATTGGATTGAAAAGCATGAGTTCAAGGAGTGGTTCTGCTTCAGGGTCTGAGGACAATATGTTAGAGCAAGTAGAGACAACATTGGACTGTGGTGACCTACAAAGCAGTATACATAGCCGGCATGGTTCTCTTGGTAGCGGTAATCTGTCAAAAAATTTTTTTGCATTAAATACCAATTTTTTTTAGATGACTTAAATCTTAAAATTAAGTGAAATGGTGCAGGTGGCAATGGCAGCTTGTACAGTTATGAAATTGGATTAGATAAATATGTTGGAGAAGACGCATCTGATGATAGGTGAGGTTCATTTCTGTATGGTTTGTATGAGGGATTAATACGTAATGTCCATTGTTATGCCCAAACTTGTAGCTGTACATAACTACCTGAGAAAACTGTAATGTTGGAGCTTTTGTGTTAGTGTATTTCATTATGTTCTCAGTTTGGTAATTTGTGCAGCTAGGATATACTCTGCTCATAATGCTGATCTCCCCATCCCCCCCCCCCCCAATTGGCATTTGACATTAGTGCACATCTTTGCATGTGCATGTCGCATTTTCGTTGTTAACTTAAAGTTTTTAACCATTAAACTTTATTTGTAAAGCCATCTAAGGGTGCTGGGGTTTTTGATAGGTTACTGTCAGTGCTGCCACAAGGGCTTGACAAAGTTTCGAAGAAATGCCCGCTGGTGTCTCAGGTTTCATCAACCCAGGATGTTTTTTCTTATCAAAACACACTGACATTTGTGAAGCAGAAAAATTCTACAAGCATCACAACATGCGATGGTATAATTTTAATTGTTTCTCTTAAATTATAGAAACATGAACCAAGAAAGGAATACATTTTCTTTACTTGTATATGTTGGTCACAAAACATATGTTTTTGTTTACTATGAATGTAGGTGCAAAGAAGAGAACAGAACCTGAGGCATCCGCCAAGAAAGATGTTAATGCTAGAAGGAGCTCATCTTGCAGAGATGGTGCAGTGTCAGAAGCATCATTCATAGAGATTCTTAAGAAGCCGTTTCATCATGGGGGGACTGATAACGCTGCTTATGAACTATCTGATGCTGTTTCACAAGCTGGAAGAAGTGGCAAGAAAAAAGGGAAGAAAGGAAGACAGATCGATCCTGCCTTACTCGGTTTCAAGGTCACAAGCAACCGCATATTAATGGGTGAGATCCAGCGCCTTGACGATTAACAGCCCTCATCTCATCTACGCTTACCCATGTTGATGTTGTACATTCCCTGTAAATTTTGGTTCCACTTTTTTTTCTTCTAAGATAATAATGGAAATTGTGTTTGAGAAGCATAGGTAATTAATTGATTTTTTTAGTTGAAAAAATAATAAAGGCTTTTGGTTTTAAGAAGCAAACATGTGGGTCTCTTTCGTCTGCCTGGAGATGAAGGGAGCTCACGATACTCGAAAAAAAAATGGCCCCATTTGACTTTTCGGAATCTGTGTAATTTCAATGCCTTTTATCTAATTATTTTACATTTTTTAAAAGCAAAGTGATTTGTGAAGAAAGTGTGTTCTATTAAGAAAATGGTAGTGACTTAAGGGAGTGGTAATTTTTATAGGAGCAGAAAGTCTTTTCGAAGAATTATTTTATATAAAATAATTTAAAGACGAAGCCTCTTATAATATTATTATTTTATTTAAGAAATATTTGGTATTTTTGTATTATTTTTTTTTCTATTGAGTTGGTGTTATTCAGTGATTTCAAATTTAGCCAATAGATTCTTTTGAGAAATAAATTAAGATATTTTAAACTAATTAAAATCAATATGAAAAAAATGAACTAATTAATATAATTTAAACTGATTAATATCAAATTAAAAGGGTTTTTGCATTATGCATGCCAAATACATGGGTGAAATAATAATTAATTAACATGCGCAAATTAAAAATATAAAATAATTAGAAGAGAGAATAGAAAGTAATGCAAAATTTTTGAAATAACTAAATTTTCAGTTTTTTTTTTTTTAAAGAGTGAAAAAAGTACCTGATAAATAAATGAATATAAATTTTTTCAATAAAAATTTAAATTATGATTGTAATCTTATAAATCTATATATATATATATATAAAATTTTTTTTTTGGTATAATCTCCTCAATTGAGATACAAAGGAATATAAATTTGGTTTTCCCATCTAAACAATGATCAATGAAATCTTCACCTCATATGTCGCCCGAGTCTTGATTCTAACAACCTTTTTCTCTCTGCGCATTGTTTTAATCCACCACACACACACACACACCATTGAGAAGCACTGTGTCCTGGTGAAGCTCGGCCTCTCCTGCCTGTGATCTCCTGTCGTGGTTTCACCAGTGGAACCTGACATGGATCACGTTTTTGTGATCTTGTCCTCGAAAGCATGCCAGCCAAGTAATAGGGAAAACATGATAAGATTGACGGTAGCAGCCCTTTTATCTTGGGCATCTGTTTAAAATAATATCACAGCAAGGCACCCTTCCACTTTTCTTCTTCTCTCTGCTTTTATCAAAGTAACAAAAAGAGGCAAACTTTGGTTATCTCAAGTCATATCAAGACAAGGAGAGAGAGAGAGAGAGAGAGAGAGAGAAAGAGGCTTCAAAATATCCGCAAGATATTTAGTTTGTTTTTTCTTCATTCAATTGAGGCTACTTTCAAATCAAATTTCTAGCTTTGTACAATCCATGTAAAACATTCACTGTACAGATATTACTTACAAGACTGATAATGAAAGATACACAAATGCCACCGGTAACTTTTACAATATAGCGACTGGCCAATGCTTTTTCCTTGAACTTTAGAGTATGAGGACATTCGTAAATAAGAAAGGGAGGGCAATTTTAACAGAGTTTTCTTTTCTCGCTCCCCATCGATACCTTTTGAGTTGATACCTGAATTTCCTGTGCAAACATCTAATTAAAATGAGGTCTAAACAGGGATTGAAATCAAGAGTAAGATCTAATTAACTTGAAATTCTGAAAACTTCAAGCTTTGAATAAGTTTCCAAAGAAATAACCCATTGTTGTCTCTTGATGAGGTGGTTTCGGTGCAATACTTGAGCTATGTTTCACCTGCAGTATGGTCGGCCCAATCTGTCAACGGATAGAATCAATGATTTTGGGATCGACCGGATTTCCTGTCATGTCTGTAACATAGAAGTTGTCCTTGGCCTTGCCATCTTCTGTTGAAATTAATGCTCTCTTGATACACAAGCTGTTTTCCCGGAATACCCGGGTGATGTAAGGCAGGAGTCCAAGGCTGTCCTCTGTGCACAATTCTAGCTCCAGGCCCTGTTCCATGAAATAATGCAAGGTATTACATCAGTTAGGTCTAAGCATGCTTATCATAATCAAGTTTTCTTTTCCTTTTTTTCTTTTTTTTTAATCGTTGTCTTGTTTTTCCGTGTGTGTGCGTGCTCGTGTGCATGTGGGGTGGTAGGGAAATGGTCTCCTATACCTCAGATGCTCTCCTCTCAATGGCTGCTTCAAGACATCGTTTAATACGGACACGCTCAGCTTCCGATCTAATGGGGAGCCCATCTACATGTCGAATATAGAATTCCTACAACCAAACATATATTTTCTGTTTAATGGGAAAGAAAAAAAAAAGTTAACGTCATTAATGCAGTTGGGCCTAGAAATCTAATTACAGAGTTCCAACACAGAATGGATTACAACGTCAGCATTATGCTACACCAATGGTTTCAAGATAGCATCAGCTTGTCAAATTCTCCAAGTTGATCAATATATCACTGCCTGATATGACAGCTATTACATTTAAATGGATCGTTGTATTAGCATTATTAAAAACTATCTCACCTGAATAGCTTCCATCCTTCTTGCGTCGACCATTCCGTGAAAAACAACACATTGCATATCTGTAAGAGTGCAGACAATATCAAACAATAGTTTTGGCCGATCTTTTGACCTGATGGTAATAACAGTGTAATCTTTCTCAGTACTCAACAGAGTGACTAGAGGTCTTGACTGCCCTTGCTCCTACCCTCTCAACCCTTTCATAGTCCCTATCTGCAAACATGATTTGATGCAGCCTTCTCTCCCTATGCATCACACCTGGAACCGAAAGTGTTATTTTAGCTGTTTTCAAGTCATCACTTCCTTTGAGAACATTACAAAGTAATTCCTTTATTGTTGAGAGACGTTTTGGATCACTGATTGCACAACCTGTTGAGTCATCTGTCACATGAACTACAGCTGCAGCCCTAGCATTAGGGATCCAAATCTCAGCGTTTACAACATTGCAATGGAGGACCGCAAAACTGCACATACTTCAGATAATAGACCGGGCCTATCAGTGGCAGCAAGTTCAATTGATGTATTCTCTTCTGAAGGCATTACCCCTACAGAGCCTCTCCGTGAAGGTAAAAAGCCGGCACCAGTTTCAATTCGCTGCAAAATTAAGGAGTATGATGAAAATAGTCAAATAAAAAGCTCTGTCAAACATTTATGGTTCATGAGGAAACAAACAATAGATGACGGACAAAAGCAATGGTTGAATTTATTGAACAATGAGGAAGAGTTGTCCTAGCCAAAACCATGAAATTTTCAAGGTCAAGAGTTTCACTCTATTTTATTGCAAATAACAAAAACTAAAGAAAATTACAATATGACGGGAAGGTTAAAAGAGTAGCATGAGGTGGGTTCTTACCCTTTGAATATAGTCAATAACATTCTTATCTCTGATTTTCTTGCCATCATTGTCAACGACATTAAAAACTGAAACATGGAAACATATTAAAAGGAATAAAGATAGGTAACTGGTTAACATTGGATTTAGTATAAAATTTTGAGCAGTTTTAAGATAAAACCTTACCTTCCATAAACCATCCTCCATCAGATGATATGTTTGCTTTTGTTATTGTAAGATTCATATCAGTAAGCACTTGGACAACTTCCGGAAGAATTCCATGTTCGTTGATACCGTCAACCTGAGCAGAAAATTCAAATTAGTATAATATATCTCCAACAAATAAACAAATGAAAGACATTAAAGCGCCCGACCAGCTGAAAGGACCTCCTCAACCTTTGGAAAGTGAGCCTATTAAATTGACAAACAAGTCCAAAATCCAAAAATAACATCCTAATGCATACAACTAGCTTGACAGAAACAGAGATTTAAAGAACTAACTAGCCACATATGATGATTTCACCTAATTAATAATTAATAGTATAAGCCAGAGTCTAAACAGCAACTTAGCAATCCATGAAGCTTACCTGGATAGCAGTGGCGTCCTCAGAAGCAGTATTTTTTATCACCACTCTGCAACAAGAAAACCATACATCTCAAATTTAATTCTATGTTTTCTCAATCCCACACATTCACTGCTAATAAAATAGTAAAGAATATCCCCATCCCCAAATCTAACAGTAATAAAGAAAACTAAGGAAAAAATCAACAATAAAGAACCGTTAAAAAATGTCAAATTGGCTTAAGTTTTGTTGGGAAAGTCAATTGGCTCATTTGATTTTGAATGCGAATTGGAAAGGGAAAACCGGAACGCTAATCGGTTGCCATGAAAACTAAGGAAATAAGAAGAAAAGCAAATTTAAGAAGCAGAAAAGAAAACTTTGCTTCAACAAGTTAAATTATTGTAGAACCTTATTCAGTTCATACATATGAAAAATTTTTTAGAACAATGCAGTCTTCTTTTCTTCAGTTTACTATAAAAATTCCCCTCAGCCAAAAGAGCAGGAAAAAAAAAAATCAAAAGATTAAACAATTGAAAAAAGAAACCATCAAACAGCAACAATAAATAGGATAACTTACAAAAAATGCAAACATTCTTACCTGCAAAACTTGAAGCAAAACTAGAAATTTGGACAGACCCTTCAACAAATTCAACCAAAAATTCCACTATCCCATAAGAAAACCCAAAAACCCAGGGAAAAAAAAAAAGTTATCTGGGCCGGTTCAACCTCCTGATAAGCTTAGCATATTCATCATCCATTTTTTTTTTTAAAAAAAGGAAAATAAAAATTTCTCGAAACTAGAAACCACCGAAGCACCCAAAACACCCAACTTTTTCAAGGAATAATTGATCAACTCACAAATTTCAGAACCCAGATTTTGTCGAAGGGCGCCTTTTATTATTCTTCACCTCTGAGACTGTACAAAATTGAAAAATAAAATAGACTTGTTCTTTCCAATATTCTAGGAAAAGACGAAATGAAAAATATTATATATATATATATATATATAAGTGGTCCTACCATAAAAGTTGAGGATATTAGGCCCGACACAATTAATTGAAAGTTGGAAAAAAAAAAAAACTCGTTTCATTGTTCTAAAGGTTTAAATTCTGATGACGTGGAAATAAGTGATTGGTGTAAAAGGGCTGCCCATGGTCAGCCTGGTGTGTGCTGACAGGTGTTGTACTTTTGAGGGTTCTTTTACCTGTGGTGAATAATTGAGGATTTTGTTATGCTGTCTAAATTGTTTTTTAAAAATTAGTACGTCTAACAACTTTTTAAATTTAATAATTAGAGAATTTATGTTAGTTTTATTTAATAAATAATTTTATATAAATTTAAATTATTAATAAATAATTTTATATATATTTTAAAATATTTATATATTAATATTATATTAATATTATTTTTATATTATATAAAATTTTATATTATATTTTAATTATTTTTATATTATTATATTTATATAATTATATTATATTTATTATTTGCACATTAAAAATTAAAAAAAAGAGTAATATTATTAATTGTTACATTTAATAAATTTTTTATAAATAATGTATTAATTAATCTTAAAAGCGCTCGCAGCAAAGCCCACAAATGGATTACGAGCGGGGACTTACGGCAGTAGGTGAAAAGAAAAGAGATAGGGTGATGTCGCAAATACGGTTCTGTCAGTATATTTTGGCGGCGTTCATAGCCCGTGTTATGATAGTGCTTAACCGTCTTCACTTTTATGTTTTGCTTTCCCAAATTACCCCTCTTATTCACTTCGAATTACGAATGACCTTTTTTGATTTTTCCTTATAATCTTCTTATAAAAAAATATATTGAGGTATTTCTTTCTCTAGTAATTTTTTTTTTTCATTATTGAAGAAAAGTGATGGAGACATTATACAATACTTTGCCCATTTTCATTCTGGGAAAGATCCAACACTAGTAAAAATAATTTTTTTTAGATAGATGTTACCTTTATTTATTCAAAAAAGCAATAAAACTGCTATATGAGAAACATCTCATATCTTTAAAAGTGAGGAGACAAAATAAAAAAATATCTCAACTCTAATTAGCTAATCATCTAAATTGTACATGAAAAATAATCAGTGAAGGAATGTGAGGTTGCTTAAACCCCAAGCTGTACAAAGAGAAATATTTGCATAGTCTAGTTCAACATTGGAGAGTCTTGCCAATTCCAATCTAACCTCCTCCTTGATGATTGCAAACAGGTAGGTAGCGAACCTCTGCATACTTCCATGAGCTCTGCAATTTCTTTCCCTTCATACATGGTAAATGATGCACTTCAGGTAAGTTTTAGGATGATGGTAAGAAATGATTTACTTTTGAGTTTCCGAGTTGCCCATGAAAGCACATGATTCCATACGTTGCTTTCAATTTGTAACTGATAGAGGTGCATGACATGCGTCCATAACTCTTTAGAAAAGCTACATTCAAAAAGGAGATAATCTCACACACCATTCTCAGCATTGCAGAGAATGTAGAATGTATTCACTTTTTATCCCCATTGCTGAAGCCTCATCTTCGTAGGCAATCTTTCCAAGATGGCTAGCCAAGATATCAGAGAATGTTTAGGAATATGGTGAGAAAACCATATGAGCCTGTCCTTTTTGACCTTAGACTTTGTTGGCCTACTTTCCTGCCAAATTTTGACAGTTGAGTAGGAATCCCCAAAGAAATTTCAAGTCCAAGACCCATCTTGCTGACAAAAGAATTGACTTGCTATCTGCCTTAGCTTAAGAAGCTTTTTCCAGTTCTAACAAAACCTTGGGAGGATGAAACCTGCCAAAAGGACCTCCCTTTTATTACCTTCTTTTTTCTTTCCCACAAAAAAAAAAATTATTTTGTTTTTTTATTAGTCTATCAATTAGATTATACAATGAAAAAATGTTATTTTTTATAAAATTAATATATGAACATATTTTATGCTTAATGAGAGGCAAATTCAATTTAATAATTAATGCAAGATCTCCTATTTTAAACATTCAAATTCCCTTTCTCAGCTAAAAAAAATAGATGAATCAATGAAAATCAACATAAAGAAATTGAATACCTACGACTAAAATACAATCTCATACATTTTCAACAAAAAAAAAGTATATTTATATATGTATTGTGGATAGTCCAAAATCTCAACTTTATGATATAGCATATATTTATTGAAAAACCTTTTTTTTTTACTTCTTGATGCATATATATACATAATAATAATATAATAATTAATATATTTTTCTAAAACGAAATCAGAAATAAAATTGAAAATTACTACAATGCAATCATAAAAGTGGGTTAGAGAGAAATCGAAAGTAGGAAATGTAATATCCCAAAATATATAATGTTCTAGTATCCATGTATCTTAATCTTATCCGCAAATAAGCAGAGAATTGCAAGAGTGATAAATAAGTAGTAGACGTGGAGTTCCTTGGACAGCAACATATATTTATTTGTGCTAAGATATATGAACTTATTCAGTACTCAATATCATTTTCATAAATTTATTTATTTATTTGCTAAAGATAATTAGAATCCTCGAACATCAATTTATAGTTTTATAGACATCAATCCACTTTTATTTTAATTGGTTTGAAATTACAAAAACTACCTTTGCTAATCACTTGAGCTGAGTTATTAATTAGAAAAATAAAATATAAAATAAAATTATTATTGCTATGAATAACACCTTATTAACAAATATCTTTAAATACTGGTTAAGAAAATGCTTAAAAAAAAAAAAGATTTAGTGTTCATTTAATGCATGCTGAAAAAATTGCAAACCTATTTTAAATGATATTTATTTATATACGAAATGAGAGAGACAGAGAGTGTCCTTCACCTCACCTAACCCTAAACTAAACCTAAGGGATGCCTAAGGCCTTAAACATTTTTTTATTATTTTATTTGATGGAGTGTTTTGACAAGTCATCTTAATTAAAGGCGTTTGTGGGATGATTTTGATTTTGATATATAATAATGATAATAATCATAACAATGATAACAATGATGGATAGGTCCAACTAAAATCAATTAATATATGTATAATACTTTCCCATTTCAAGCAGCCAACTCCAAGAGGCAATGTTGTGGACAACAATTTGCATCAGTTGCCAAGTGGACATATAAATTTGGAAAGTTAATCAAGCAAAATTCTCTGAATGTCAATGCATTCCTACATAGCGAACATCCTTCCTAAAGATAAAAATTGGCATATATATATATATATCCCAGGAATCAAAGTGACCATGCCCAAAGCTAATTATTTAATTAAAGCGACCCAAATTAAGGTTTAAACATATAAATATATGTTTCACTCGACAAAACTCTAACCTCCATATTTATCAAAGAGACTTAATCCACAATGGTTGTCATCAAGAAAGGCATCAACCATTTGTTTTTTGTCCCTTAGCAAATATCTCCACAAAAATGAAAGAAAGAAAGTAGTGTATTATGAATATACAGTAGGAATCGTTGGATATTTGGCGGGAATAATGTATTATGGCTTTGGGGATACTAAGAAGATGAAGAATTGGATAGAAAAGATAAAGAGAAGAGCCGCCCAGGTAAAGGGAAGGAAAGGGATCCCCATTCAAAGAAGATAGATATAACATTTTGGATTATTAGTGATATAAAAAAGAAAAAAAAAGAAAAAAGTGGTCCCACCCTTGATGTTGGGAATAATATAGAAGGCCACGTTGTGAGAGGGAGGTGTTTGAATTTCGAGCAAATCTGATCGTGACAGTGGCACTGCACTTTTTCTTCGTAGATTTTTTGATGCAAGTAGATACGTATTTTTGAATTATTTAACTTATGTATAGATATGTGTGTGTAAGTGTATTTTCAGGTAAACATGTTGAAATATTCTTTAGTAACAACTTAAATGGAATCATATATTTCCTTAGAAAGAGGAAGCTGTTTTTCTCTCCTAGCTAAGCTAGGCAAAGAGCAGCAGCTGCTTTCGACAGTCATCTTCTATTTGTGTTAGCTTTTCAACCAGATATCAGCTGGTTCTGTAGCTTTGATTGCAGCCTTTTCATCTAGAACCAAAAACTATATCCATTCCATTACTTGTTGAATAAGGCCTGAGTGATGCATGCATGCATATCTCACCTTCGAGACGAAAAATTAGTTGAGTTGATGCCCACCACCTGCAGAAAGTCGGGTCAACCAATGAATTTGTTTGTGATGGCCTCCAATATTCCATTCCTTCGGCTTTGGTTAGTCTAACGTTCTATTGATTGGATAATGAAAAACTTGATTCCTTGTGGCTTGTGCTGTGTGAGCGGTGGAGCTGCCCGGAAACGGAGAAGTAGCTACCTAACACTACCAGTGAGTATTTGTGGGAAAACCGGAAATCCAATTACTGCTCGTAAAAAAAAGTCAGAAGTTCCTAAAGAAAAGCACTACTAGTTGCTTTTCGACCTTGGGGCCTCCTCAACATGATGTCCTAAGTTAAGTTTCAACTCTCACCCATCAAATCAATTAATTAAAAGGCTAGGGTCTAAAGGTAAAATTGGGCTGGGAATTGGGATGCTTCTGAGAACCATAATGGGATGACTTGCCAT